>ML382248.1:0-75841 GCA_005239525.1 Nicotiana knightiana | reverse complement strand
TATATATATATATATATATATATATATATATATATATATATATATATATATATATATAAGAATTTATGTGATAAAAATCCTATCAAATGAAATATCTTCGAGTCTAGTTTCTAACGCTTCAAACCATTCATCATTTGGACACTCCTACAAGAAGTTATGACCAAATTACCAAAGGTTGGAAGAAAGTGATTCTGCGGTCAGATGTGTGACCGCAGTCATTATGTGAACCGCAAAAGTAGTCTGCGGACTACAAAATGGTTGCAGACCTGACCAGTGCAACCCTGTTCTGGGCATCAATTTTGCGGTTCATTGTGCAACCCACATACCCATTATGCGGTCCATTGTGCGACCGTAGACCTGAGTTCGGAGGGTCCATTTTCCTATTTTCATAACCCGACCCCATTTTGATAAATAGGCTTTAGGGATTATTTTGGGGCAATTATCTAACGATTTTACATAAAAGTGAGAGTGTTCTAGAGAGAGGAAGTAGATGAAGTGTTTTGTTCATCAAGATCTTGTTCAAGCCTTGAAATCCAACAAGGAATTCTCACAAGATCTTCACTCAAGAGGTAAGATTCAAACCCCTAGTCTTCAATTTCGATTTAGGGGTAAAATATGGGTGATTGGGAGTATGATTCTTGGGTATAAGAGTATTATGTATAAATTCTTATACCAATAAGGTTTTTGGGAAGATCATCGAGCTCAAATAAGTAAAGATTGGGTTGTGGAATGAAGGAAATCTTGTAGAAGAACCTTGTAGCCCAATTTGCACACCTAGTGTTTGATAAAATGCTCAAATAAGCTGAAACCATGAATACCTTCCTAATTTGTGTTCAATTTTGTTATGTCTCAAAATAGATTGGGATTGATAGAATTTTAGGAATGTCGTAGTAATTTAAGAAAAGCTCAAAGAGAGGTATGTTGGCTAAACTATTCTCTTAGAATTGAATTCCATGATATTCAAGTAAGTCTCAAGTATGGTCGTCTCAAGTTCCTTATTCTATGTTTTGAGTTTTTCCTAATAAACTTGATTGTCCCGAATAAGCAAAGTGTCGAGAATTATGTATTCAAAACGTGTTCCGAATGTTCCTATCACATTATGTTATCCTTTGGGAATGTGTTCAAGAATGATATGTGTATTAAAAAAATGCTATGTCTTTGAGTCATGTTTCAAATGAAGGTTATGATGCCAAATTGTGTGAGAAAATCTCAATATGCTTAAGACTCTTAATTTCTCATATGTGTACCTAAAGTCTTAATTGGAAGTGTCTTATTATTGATTTATGAAGATGGTTGGAAGTGAAATAAGTGATTTAGGGATATAAAGTGTGGCCAACGTGCCAAGAGTGAAAGTTATACTTATGGCCAATGGTGCCAATGAAATGAGATAATGTGAGAAAGATTATGAATTGAGCTTTGATTCAATTGATCAATAATTGACTTCGAAAATAGAATTGCCTAAAAGCTTATGAACTCAAGTGATGCCCATATGTGGATGTTTTAACTAATGCTATACTTTGTAAGTAGTTTCGATATGTATTGCGTTCTTACATATTCATGAGTTGAAATTGTGTATTGACCTTTTTAGGAAAAAGTATTTCAAGAACAAATGATATGTTACTTGTTTATGATTTTAACTTGTGATTCGATTTCCAATCATTATACTCCATTTCCTGGAAAGAAATCCATTGTGTTTAAAGCCTTTATTACTAATGAACCTAAACTTCTGATTTCTGAAATATACTATTTGTTGATATTTATGATGATGATCCATGAAAGGGAAGAAATGAAAGTGTGGAATATGAAATACAACCGTTGTGCCATGAATGAAGAATCATATGCATGGCCAAGAGAGCCAATAAAATAATGATGTTGAAAGTTATTGAAAGTGCCAATGAGGCTATATACGATATGAAAGGTAATGAGGTAAATGCATTTGTATTGTTGTTTCCTTTGTGAGCAAATCAAAAATATTTTTGGGAGTAATCGATAGTCACCAAGGAAGGGTAGGTTTAAATAACCTAACCCCGAAACTACACGTGTCGATATAGGAGTAGATTGTAGTTATTCCCCTTGTTTGGGATGAGATTGATGTGATAAAATTATTCTCCTTAATTGGGATGATATGATTGATAGAAAAGGATGATGTCGATCTACACGGAATTGTGGTGAGATGGCCTAGCCGATCGGGTCGTGATCGGACACCATATCACACACATGGTGGTGATTATGCTGGAAATTATAATTGAAATTGTGATTATGGTTGATGTCTCGGATGAGACAGCCTAGCCGATCGTGTCGTGATCAGACTCTGTGCCAAAAGGACGATGGTATTGGTATTGTGAATGGTGGTATATCAATGCTAAAGATCTCCCAACCAAAAATAATATTATCTTCGTATTTTGGAATTTATTATGTTTTAACTTGGAAATTAGATATCATTGATTATTGATTGTTGTTTCCATGGTTTTCCCTTTTATGTTGGCATTCTATTTTTAAAGAAGACAAATAGCTTTACATACTAGTACTATTCCATATGTACTAACGTCCGTTTTGCCGGGAGCGCTGCATCTTCAATGGATGCAGGTGGTTCATTAGTGGGGCAACTTTGGTTCTCATTAGCAGTCACTCTTTATTCAGCAGGTTTTGGGTGAGCCCTACTCTATTATGGGATTTATGTCATCTGACGTTGTATTTTGTATTATGAGGTATAGACAGGGCCTTGTCGCCGGCACTTCCATTCTTCACTTCTGTTATACTTAGAGGCTTCACTGACATGTTGGTGGTGTTTGATGTGGGGAATTCAACTAGAAATGTTGGTATTTGGAAAACATGTTTTTCATTATATCTATAAACTTGTAATATATTGGAAATTATGAATGAAATTGCTAATGGATATGGAATGAGAGTTGTTAATAAAATATTTTCAATATTTGATTAATGGAGTTCATCTCCTCTTTATTCATGGAGTTTGGATAGAAGGAAATCTAACGAGCTTGCTCATTCGGGTTTACTCGGTTGAGTGCCAGTCGCGATCCTCGATTTCGGGGCGTGACACGATTGCACCAAAAGGCAAAATTTTTTAAAATTGCTCCAAGTCTAATTTTTGATCTGTTAACCATCCGGAATCCACCCGAGGCCCCTGAGACCTCAGCCAAATATACCAACAAGTCCTAAAACATCATACGAGCTTATTTGATTCCACAAATTACATTACACAACGTTGAAAGCACGAATCACATCCAATTCAAGCCTAATGAAAACTAACGAACTCCAACTTTTACATTTGATGCTGAAACCTATCAAATCACGTCCGATTGACCTCAAATTTTTCACACTAGACATAAAATGACACAACGGACCTGTCAAAATTTCCAGAATTGGATTCTGACCCCGATATCAATAAAGTCAACTCCCGATCAAACTTCCAAACCTTCCATTTCAAGCCAAATTTAACTACAGACTTCAAAATAAAGATCTGGACACACTCCTAAGGCCAAAATTACCTTACGGAGCTATTGGAACCATCAAAATTCCATTCTGGGGTCGTTTATACATAAGTCAACATCTGGTCAACCTTTTCAATTTAAGCTTCCAACCTTGAGACTAAGTGTCTCAACTCATTCCGAAATATTTCCAGAACCAAACCAACTACCTCGGCAAGTTACAAAATAATAATTGAACACAAAATAGTAGTAAATAGGGGAATGGGGCTCTAATACTTAAAATAACTGGCCGAGTCGTTACAATAATTTAAAAAATACATGTAAGCCCCATGTTTAGGTGCTAACAAGAAGATTTTATTTGTCATGCCTTACTTGAACAATATTAGGGGTGATATGTATTTTTAAATCATATGAAAAAACTTAGAATGAAACTCTAAGCTGCCTACATACCTCGGTGAAGAGGATGAAGTCATACCGTAGTTTAGAATGGGTGAGTTTTTTTAATGTCTTAACTTTTGCCTAGGCTGTCTCTTTCGAGGTTTTCAACCTAGAGGACCCCTTTATTTTTTATTTTATTTTTGAGTAGTACACAGTTTATACTCTTGCGGGCCTGGAGTAACATGCAGTTTATGCTCTTGCTTTAAGGAGCATTGCAACTTCAAGGATAATACTTCTTCAAAAACTTTCCATTGATAGAGTCAATTCTCATGCCATCTGCATCAATCAGCATGCAAGCTCGACTAAAATAAGCTTCTTGCACGACATATGGCCCATCTCATTTTGAACTGAACTTCCCTACAGGTTTATGGAAAGTAATAATGGGTCTTCGTATGGAAAAGACTTGATCTCCTACTTGAAAGGATCTTGGGCAAACTCTTTTATTGAAGGCGCGAGACAATCGAGCTTGATAACATTCATGCTCTGTTGAGCATCCAATCTCTTATCATCAAGAGCCTCCAACTCTGCTAATTGAAGTCGAGAATTCTATTCATCAGTGATCCCTTCTTGAATAGCTAAATGTAATAAAGGTATTTGACGCTCGAGTGGCAAGACAAATTTGACTCCATAAACGAGTGAATAGGGGTCGCTTATGTTGGCGTGAAGTGAGTTATCCTATATGCCCACAAATCTTCTTCCACATGGTCATGCCTATTTTATTTTGATTTGGAGACGACTTTATTTAGCAAGTTCCATAGAGTCTTGTTGAATGTCTCAGCTAGACCATTAGCGGCAACATTGTACATAGAAGAGTTACATTGCTTAAAGCCAAAGAGATCACAAATATTGTTCATTTACCTATTCTCGAATGGTTTGTCATTATCCATTATTATGTAACGAGGAATTCCAAAGAGATAAATTATATTTACTCGAATGAAACTTGCAACATTTTCTTTCTTTACTTCTTTAAGAGCAACAACTTCAGCCCATTTTGGAGAAGTAGTCAGTTAAAGCTAAGATTTATAAGTTCCCATCAGAGGATTTCGGCAGTGGTCCAACAACATCCAGTCCCTAAGCGTCAAATTGCCATGATGCAACAACTGGATGTAGCACTTCAGGAGGCTGATGAATAAAATTTGCATGGAACTGGCAAGCCTTGAATCTTCAAGTGTATTCCAAGCAATCTTTTACCATTGTCGGTCAATAATATCCCATCCTTTTTATATGTAAGTGGAGCTTTGGTCCAGACTGGTGTTACCTATATACCCTAAAATGTGCTTCTTGCAAGGTTGGAGTGCGCTATCTTCCTCTAAGCATCACAAGAGTACTCCCTCAAATGATCTTCTGTATAGAGTATCTTTGTAGTAAAGGAAGCGAGGTGCACGACGGCGGATTTCAGTCATTCTCCTTGGATTTTCTGGAAGTATCCCGTAGCTCAAGTAATCGATAATGCGTTGTCTCCATTCTTCCTTCTCAGCTTCAGAAACAGTGTCAAGATTCTTAAATTCATTTTTTTCACTTTCACCTCATTTGGCGGCGATACTACCCATTTTTGGCAGATAATAACTTGCGCCTGATCAAGCAGGGTTGACGATGAAGTTAGGGCAGCTAAAACATTATCCTTCTTGTTTTCTTTCCTAGGCATATGTTGAATAGTCTCATCATCGACCCATCCTATTAACTTTTTAGCATATTCATGATATGGGCGTAGTTTAGGTTTCTTCACCTCGTAACTACCTAAAAGCTGGTTGATCACTGATTGAGAGTCGCCAAAGACTTGAAATTGCAACTGCTTCATTTCGACAGTCATTTCAAGTCCAAGTATTAATGCTTGATACTCCGCAACATTGTTGGAGCAGAGTTGCATCAATGTAAAAGAGTAAGGCAAAACCTCAACTTGATAAATGACAAATACTATGCCAACACCAGCTCCTCCACGATGTGTAGCACCATCAAAGTACATATTCCATGGAGGTTGAACTTTAGTGACCATTGCATCTTCATCAGGTAGTTCGTCAGCTAGCTCCCAATCATCAGGTATAGGGTGATTTTCCTAGAACTCTGCTAATGCTTGTCCTTTTTTAGCCTTTTTAGAGATGCACACAATTTCAAATTATTGAAACTGGAGGTACCACCTTGCTAGTCGATCACTAAGGACAGGTTTTGACGTCATGAACTTGATGGTGTTTGATCTTGAAACAAGATGAATTACTTGAGCTTGAAAGTAGTACTTCGACTTTTGGATTGAGAAGACTAGCGCCAAACATAACTTTTCGATTGGCGAATAATTCAGCTCATTTGGTGTCATCATCATGCTTAAGTAGTAAATTTTATTTCCCTTTACTACTTTCTTGGGCCAATAGCTCTCCAACAGACCTTTCTTGTGCTGAAATATATAGTACTCCCGAGGCCTTGAAACCTCATTTTGTAGTTGCCTCAATTTACGTGCGCAATCCGAGTGCGTAACTAGACAGCTTAAATATGAAATTCTGTGAAAAATGCTAAGACTTGATATTAAAATGAATAAATTGACTACGGTCAACATTTTGGGTAAACGGACCTGGGCCTGTGATTTGATGATCCCGGAGGGTCCGTAGGAAAATATGGGACTTGGGCGTATGCCCGGAATCGAATTCCAAGGTCCCAAGCCCAAGAAATGAATTTTTGAGTAAAATTATTTTCTGAAAATATTTAAGGAAATTGAAAATGAAATCTGATTAAAAAAAGATGGTATCGGGCCCTTATTTTGGTTTTGGCACCCGGTACAGGTCTTATATATAGTTTTAGCACATTCGGTAAAGTTTGGTTGAAATTGGATTTCGTTTGACGTGTTTCAGACTTAAAATGGAAAAATTTGATGTTTTATGAAATTTGATAGGATTCATGAACTTTGAGGATTAATTTGACGTGTATGATGTTGTTTTGGCCATTGGATCACGCGGGTAAGTTCATAGGATGTTGTGGGAGTTATCTGTGAAATTTGGTATCATTCCGAGTTGTATAGGTCAGTTCGGCACGTTGTTAGCGAAGTTTAGAAACCTTAAAATTCCTAAGTTTGGTTCTTGAGGTTTGGGGGTGTTATTTCGAGTTTTAGCGTTGTTTTGAGTGTTCCGAAGGCTCGGGCAAGTCCGTATTATGATTTGGGACTCGTTGGTATATTTGGATTAGGGCTCGGGTCCAGGCACCTGACAGGGGCTAAAAACCAGCAAACACAGCTGCTGGTGCACCTGCTCTGGTGTGACCGCAGGTGCGATTGCCCAGCATCGCAGGTGCGAGACCGCAGGTACGGTCCCAGGCATCGCAGGTGCGATCACCAGTGGCCTGGCCAGCCATGGCAGGTGCGGAGCATTTCTCGCAGGTGCGATCCCATACCCCCTAGCCCAACTCTGCAGGTGCGGTCCCCAGAGCCACAGGTGCGAGTTCACTGTTCAGGCGATTTCCATCATTTTTAAGAGCTTTGGACCAGGTCTTGTAAGTTAAGTAAATTCCACCCGTAAATTTGTTTCATGCATGCATCCTAGCCTAATTAACTACATAAACTAGTGCAAAAATTCAAGAAAATGGGTAGTAAGCTAGAACTTGTGATCACTTTAGAATTTTCTGTGAATTGGCCGTGAAATGAAGTAAAAATCGTATATTAATGATCCTTAGGCTTTGGGTGAGTGTTCCCTTCAAGAATTACAAGAATCCGAGCGAGCGGGCCTGGGGTCGAATTTTGATAATTTTGAAAGAATGCTAGGAAATGGATGATTAGGCCATGTAACTGAATCCTTGAATCCTTATTGATATACTTGAGTTGATTATATCTAGATAATACCATTCCGGAGTTGAATTCTAAAGGAAAGGCGGTGTTAGAGGGTTGTTTGCTATACTTTGGACCCGAGGTAAGTGTTTGGTCTAACCTTAGCTTGAGGGAATAGGAGTTGAGTATAATTTGCTACTTGCTAATTGTCAAATACGATGTATAGGCATGGTGACGAGTATCTATACATTGGTGTCTAGCATGACCGTGAGTCCTTATATTGTGAATATTCTGATTTTGTGGTAATTTCTATGCTTATTTGATGATTTCTATATGTTGTGAAGAATATGTGAAGGGAATTGTAATCATTAAACTCTGTTGGAGAATTGGCTCAAATTGTAACACGAACGATGAAGGTATATGATATAATTGTATCCTTTGGAGCATTGGCTCAAGTAATAGAGTGAATTATGAAATGAAGTGAAAGAAAGAGAAAGAGCTACTAAAATATACCCTTGCCGGGTCATTGTTGCTTTTGATATTGTCTCCCTTGTTGGGATGTTGAGGTTACTTTTCTTTTTCCCTTGCCGGGATTTAATTGTTGATATTGTTCCCTTGCCGGGATTTAAATTGTTTTATTGATGTTCCCTTGCCGGGATTTCTATTTTATTCTGCTTATTTCTTTGCCCTTGTTTGTGATTGCTGTTTGGTTGAGGAAGAGTGTTAAAGCACGAAGGGTGATGCCGTGCACTGTTTGATATTGTTCCCTTGTCGGGGTTATTATGTCTATTCTGTTTACTCCCTTGCCCTTGTTTGTGATTGCTGTTTGGGTGAGGAAGAGTGTTAAAGCATGAAGGGTGATGCCGTGCACTGTTTGATATTGTGAGGAAGAGTGTTAAAGCACAAAGGTGATGCCGTGCACTGTTTGATATTGTTCCCTTGTCGGGGTTATTATGTCTATTCTGTTTACTCCCTTGCCCTTGTTTGTGATTGCTGTTTGGGTGAAGAGTGCTAAAGCACGAAGGTTGATGTTGTGCATTATTTGATATTGTGAGGAAAGAGTGTAAAGCACGAAGGGTGATGCCGTGCCGTACGATGTACCATTCCGCACCGATATTTATTGATTATACTGTGAGGAAAGAGAGTAAAAGCACGAAGGGTGATGCCGTGCCATGATTTACATTATTTACATTATACATTGCATAGTGAGGACGAGAGTAAAAGCATGAAGGGTGATGCCGTGCCATGATTTACATTGCTTACATTATACATTGCATAGTGAGGACGAGAGTAAAAGCACGAAGGGTGATGCCGTTCCATGATTTACATTGATTCCATTATACATTGCATAGTGAGGACGAGAGTAAAAGCACGAAGGGTGATGCCGTGCAAGTTTGTGATTTCTTGTCCTTGATATGCTGGCTTTGTTGTTCTTTTCCTTATTGAGATTTCTTATATGAAACTGTTATCTCCCCATAGCATGTTCCCCTTCCTTTATTAATTGTTTCTCCCTATATTTCTTATCCGTTGTATATATGTATATCTATTTATTTGAACTGCACAGGTTTATTTGGGAGTCTGGTTCTAGCCTCGTCACTACTTCGCCGAGGTTAGGCTAGGCACTTACCAGTACATGTGGTCGGTTGTACTGATGCTACACTTGCACTCCTTTATGTTGTGCAGATTACGCAGCCGGACCCGGAGGACATCATTAGTGGGAGTGTCTTCCAGCTTATCCTAGAGCTTCAAGGTATACCCGCTGGCGTTCGTGGGCCTTGGCGTCTCTTCCATCCCTTTGATTTCACTTCTTTCTTGTTATTTTTCCTCTACTTTCAAAGACAACTATGTATTCTCTTTTCAGACTTGTATTTAGCACTCTTGTAGACAATTCGTGAGTTTGCGACTCCAGGTTTTGGGAAAGTTTACGAGTTGTTGTATTATGTTATCCTTATTTAACTTGAGACCGTATTTATTTCCACTGTTAAACTGTGAACTGTTTAGTTTATCCTATTAAAGTGATGTTAATATGCTAGTTTATCTATGTACGTTGGCTTGTCTAGCGGGTTCAACGTTAGACGCCATCACGGCCCGATGGTGGGATTTCGGGGCGTGACACTTTTCAATTCATGAATATCTCGAGGCTCAGGAATTTTTAAAATGGCATCCACTTTGGCTTGATCAATTTCGTTCCTTAGATGTCGAATAATGAAACCCAAGAACTTTCCAAAAGTAACTCCAAAGTCACATTTCTATGGATTCATCCCAAGTTGGTACTTCTGGAGCAACTCAAACACCATTCTCAAGTCTTTCAAGTGGTCTCTCCTCTTTCGTGATTTTACCATCAAGTCGTCATCAAAACATTCTACATTCTTATGGAGAAGGTTATCAAAAATACTCTGCATATACCTTTGGTAAGTAGCACTAGTGTTCTTCAAGCCAAAAGGCATTACCTTGTAGCAATAAATATCATTTGGGGTACGGAATACAATAAGCTCTTTATATTTTGGCTCCATGCGAATTTGGTTATTTCCAGAATAACCATCCATGAATGACACTGCCTCGTACCTAGTGGTAGAGTCAATCATAAGCTTTGGAATAGGAATAAAAAATTAATCCTTAGGGCATGCATTGTTGAGATCTCTAAAGTCAACACACTCGAATTTGGCCATTATTTTTTTCTCATGGGAACAATACTTGAAACCCATGTTGGGTATTTAACTTCACGAATGAAGACATCTTCAATGAGTTTGTTAGCTTCACTTTCAATCAAGGGAACCAAATCCGGCCTAAAACGCCTATGGGCTTGCTTAATAGGATGAGCGCCATTCTTGATTGCAAGGTGATGGAGTACTATTTTAGGGTTCAAGAAGGCATCTCTTTGTAACTCCAATCAAATACTTCGTTGAACTCCTTGAATAACTTGATGTCGGTGCTTTCTTCTTCGACTGTTAGTAAAGCACTTAGGTAAGTGGGCCTTGGTTCTTCATGAGTGCCAAGGTTAACTTCTTTTAAGGCATCAACTGTTGTGTTGACAGGCGGAGCATCTTTCACATCTTCATCTTCTTGAGGGTCCCTTTCGTTGAAGGATATATGAAAACAGGGTGAAACATCCTCGAATTTCTCTTCCTCCTCCATTAGAGATGAAGCACCATGTTCGCCTTGTGCAGTAACATGATATGAAGAACCCACACTTTATTCGTCTTCATCACGTTACCTAGTGTAGACCACATTATATGACTTTACCTTCAGTACTTCTTTACATGAAACCACAAATTTTGTTTGTCTCCTCATTCTAGAAGGAACCAAACTTTGGAAATCCTTAGAGATCATCTGGATTCTGGGTGATAAGTAGGGATTTTAGCCTATTATTTGCTCTTTTTTACTTAGGTTCTGGGACAAAAATGCGTGAAGGAATTCTCGAAAACTAACTTAATGTGCTTGCTTGCAGGGTTTTGTTCAAAATGAGCCAAAGAATCCATAACCAACTCATAAAGGAGTCAAACTTGAACAAAAACCAAGTCTGGACCAATACTGTGGAATTACTAGCGCGGCCGCGGTTGAAATTCTGCTGGGAGCGTTTGTTGAGGTTTAGATACTTTGCAATTTGGGCTTAAACAAATAAAGAAGCCCGCATCCAAATTATGCAGCCACGAATGAATCTCACGCAGACGCGGTTGAAAATATGCAGCTCGCGAAACAAGGTCCAGATCGGGTTCAGATGTGAAGAAACGCGGACTGCGCTCCATATTACACGACCGTGAAAGCCCAAGCGCGGACGCAGTGAGAATTATACGTCCGCAAAACCTCTGCAGGGGTATTTTGTCCGAAAATTTTAGCTTAGTATAAGTAGATCTTTTTGACAATGTTAGGTTAAGTTTTGTTTACAGAGCACGTGAAGGGCAATTTTTACCCTTTTTGGGCAATTTTGTAGTAGATTTCTCTTCAAACTTTAGATTTTAATCTTCTACTTTAATATTATGGCTCATATTTATTCTTTATCTTTGATTTCTGCTGATATTATGAGTAGCTCGACCCCATAGCTAGGGTTGTGATCCAACCCTAGTGTAGGTATTTAATGGGTCTTGAATTGTAGGGCTTAATTGTTTATGGGTTAGTGATATTTAGCTTAATTCATGCTTGAATTGTAGAATTGGTGGTTGCAAACACTGATTCATGCCTTTATAACTTA
This sequence comes from Nicotiana knightiana, assembly GCA_005239525.1. Taxonomy (NCBI): domain Eukaryota; kingdom Viridiplantae; phylum Streptophyta; class Magnoliopsida; order Solanales; family Solanaceae; genus Nicotiana; species Nicotiana knightiana. The sequence goes on along the minus strand of ML382248.1, from coordinate 64,026 downwards.
GGCTCTTCTTGAGAAACAGGGACTAAGTCTAGGAAAATTAGGCTAACAAAGAATTGGGGTGAACTCAAGAGATTGATATCCCAAATTAAAGGGTTAAACCTAGAGATAGTGATACCCATCTTGTTCCAATATCACTTGTATTGCATGAGCACCCATTGGACTTGAGAAAGACAAATTGGGCAAAGTCACTCAAACTACCTATAGGTATAGAGGGATCACTTGTGTGTGATGGTTATATCACGACCCCAATCAAAACAAGCTTTCCCTAGATTCTCGATACCCGTTAGATATCCACCTAGGCGGAAGACATTACCCTAGTGCCTTTTAAACACTTGAAAACTATCACCAAAAATATTTTACTTAGCTTACTCTTAGTATAAAATAATATAAAATTAGAATATAATCAATCACAACAATGTTTGGAACTGCAATTAGGAACAACATACGCATCTAGATTAGTTAGATACCTAACTCCAAATCAACTAACTCCCTGTGGAAATCGATCCCGACCTTGTTGGGTAAAACTGCATCAACCATCCTCGCTACTCTATAGTGGTGTAGGTTTGGCACCGATCAATTTTTGGCGCCGTTGCCGGGGAGTTAGACGGTTTTAGATATCTATCTAACTATTTGTGTGTTTTGTTTTTCTTTCCTTCCATTTTTTTTTCTAACTTTTGTGTGTCAATTGCTTTAGGTACCAAATGGCTCTTAATGATACTCTCAGAAATATTCCTCTAGGGGAGGGGTAGATGACAATGATGTGGATGAGGTTAATATAGAACCTCAAGTCCAAAGAAGAGGCCGCCAGGCTAATGACAATGTGCTAAACCCTCTGCCACCTCCTCCAAGGGCAGCACACCGGGTGCTACCCAATGAAGGCTACACAAGTGCAATTGTCCCTCCCCGGAATCGGGCGGGCAATTTTCAAATAACCAATGTCATGCTGACTTTATTGGAGCAAAGGGGTTTCTTCACCGGAGCTCCCCATCAGAATGCATATAAGCATCTCAAAGGTTTTGTAGACACATGTTGGGGGAGCAAACAGACGAATGTATCTGAGGACGCTCTGAGATTGAGACTTTTCCCATTTTCACTCAGAGGGAAAGCTTTGGATTGGCTCGAGAGGCTACCCAACCATTCCTTCACCACTTGGGATGAGTTGGCTGATAAGTTCATAGCAAAGTTTTTCTCTCCGGGTTATATGGCAATATTACAGGATGATATTTTAGCCTTTAAACAAGATCCAAATGAACACTTACATGAAATCTAGGAGCGGTACCAGACAATGGTAAAAGAATGCCCCAACAATGATATGACTGAAGCAATGATCCAACAAACATTTTATAGAGGTATCAACACAACCAACCAGTGCGTGGTGAATCAGCTAGCAGGGGGAAATTTCATGAAAGTGCCTTATGCCGATGTATGTGACATACTAGATGAGATGGCTGACACCTCCTCAGCTTGGCAAAGTCGGGCAAACGTTTCGCAAAGTGACCCTAATGTCATCCACCTTCACAAGGAACTTCATGATCACGGACAAGCCATAACAGAGTTGACAACCACTATGAATCAGCTAGCAAAGGCTCAACTTCAACAAGTTCAGGGGCCAAAGCAAGTAAACGCCATGGAAGGGGTGAATATAATGGTCAACAAAAGGAGACAACATGGTCAACAAGTGCAAAACAATCAAGATCAATATGAGCAAAGTGGCAGTGGTTACAATCAAGACGATTCTTATGATGATCAAAGTGAGGAAGTTTTATATGCCAATAACTACCAAGGTCAACGGAGCAATGCTCCAAATTAATAATGGAGATCACAAGGGAACAATCAAAATTGGGGCAACCAAGGCCAAGGGAATTGGAACAATGGAAACAACAACAAATCGAATGACTAGGGGAACATTAATCAGAATTGGGGAAAAAAAAATAACAATTGGGGCGGCAATGGACATCAAGGGGATTGGAATAATAATAACAACCAAGGCAACCGGGGGTCAGGTTTTCAAAGACCCCTGATGTATCACTTGTTCCGCCGCCTCCATATCAGTCTCAAGGGCAAAGTTCTTCAAATAATGAGATGGGGCGGATAAGGAGTATGTTCAAACAAATGATGGAAAGGAATGCCGACTCTGATGCCCAAATAGCTTCCCATACCACTTCAATCCGCAACTTGGAAGTACAAATGGGTCAAATTTCTCAAGCATTGAATACTCGCCCTAAGGGGGCACTACCAAGTGATACGGTAGTAAACCCGAAGGGAAGGAACAATATTGGCCATGCTATAGCGGTGACTACAAGAAGTGGTAGAGGTGGAGATGCAAGTTGCTCTAATCCAAAGAAGATTGTGAATGTTGATGTTGTGTTGCAAAGATGATGAAATCCAAGCCAATGATGAGAATAAAATGCTGAAGTGAGGATCGATATTGATGACAACTTGGAGGAGACTCAAAATGATGTGAACCCATCTAGGGAACACGTGATAGAAATGCCAGAAACGGTAGTGCCAAAAGCCAAGTCCCCTTTGCCAAGGCCTCCTCCACTGTATCCTCAAAGGCTTGCCAGGCAAAACAATGAAAATCAATTCAAGAAGTTTATTGAGATGATGAAAAGTTTTTCAATCAATGTGCCCTTGGTGGAAACTCTCGAACAAATGCCGGGATATGCCAAGTTCATGAAGGACTTGGTAACTAAGAAGAGATATATGAATTGTGAGACCATAAAAATGACTCATCAAGTGAGTGCCATTGTGCACTCGATGGATCTAAATCTTGAAGATCCTGGTGCCTTTAAAATTCTATGCACCATTGGTAGTGCTGATTTCGCAAAAGCCTTGTGTGATTTGGGAGCAAGTATTAGTTTGATGCCATATTCCGTATTCAAGACATTGAGTATTGGGCAGCCGAGAGCTACTTCCATGAGATTGAAAATGGTAGATCGAACAATGAAGAGGCCGCTTGGGATTATTAATGATGTTCTAGTATGGGTCGACAAGTTTATTCTGCCAGTAGACTTTGTGATTCTCGACTACAAAGTTGACTATGAGGTGTCGATCATACTGGGGAGATCTTTCCTAGCAACAGGGAAGGCATTGGTTGATGTGGAAGAATGGGAGATCACCTTCCGTGTGGGCGATGAATAAGTTGTATTCCACGTGTGCAAATCAATGAGGAAACCTAATAGCAACGAAGTTTCCTCTTTTGTGGATCTTGTGACGGAGGTGATAGTTTATGACACGAGTGCCATGATCAATATGGAAGACCCTTTGGAAGCTGTGTTGTTAAACCATGAGGATGAAGAGAAAGAAGGCTTGGTTGAATGTGAAAATGCCTTGCAAGGAATGGGATCCTACTCATATGGGCCCCCTAAACTTTCCTTGGACTTGGAGAACCGGAAGACTCCACCGACAAAGCCCTCGATCGAGGAGCCACCAACATTGGATTTGAAGCCTTTGCTTTCGCACCTCATGTATGAATTCTTAGGTTCTTCTTCTACATTACTTGTTATTCTTTCTTCTTGCTTAACTAACGTGCAGGTAACCTCCACCCTTGCGGCCCTTCAAATAAGGAAAAAGGCAATTGGATGTACTTTGGATGACATTTGCGGTATAAACCCCACCTTTTGCATGCACAAAATTATACTAGAAGATGATGCCAAACCCTTCGTGGAACATCAAATGAGGTTGAACGAGGCTATGCGAGAGGTCGTCAAGAAGGAAATTATCAAGTGGCTTGATGCAGGGGTTGTGTACCCCATTTTAGATAGTTCATGGACTTCACCAGTACAATGTGTGCCGAAGAAGGGGGGGGGGGTATGGTAGGATTCATGATGGCCTCAAAATTAATGATTCGTTTCCATATGAACAACTCCTCTCCGTGTTTTTGAATGGTATGCCTTGGTTTGCCGATGTGGTTAACTTTCTTGTGATTGGCATTGTCCCGAGTGAGCTCTTTTCTAACTAAAGGAAGAAAATCAAACGGGATAGTTTGGATTATTATTGGGACGATCCCTATCTTTTCAAGATTTTCAATGATGGTGTGATCCGGAGATGTGTTCCGGAAGAGGAGCAAATGAGTATTCTTGATGCTTGCCCTTCCTCGCCCTACGGTGGTTATCATGGTGGGGAACGAAGTGCTTCAAAGGTTTTTAGCTGTGGATTTTATTGGCCTACCCTGTATAAAGATGCTAGTGAGCTTGTTAAGAGGTGTGATGAGTGCCAAAGAGCTAGTGGAATTTCCAAGAAGGATGAAATGCCTCTTACTACTATTTTTGAGATTGATATTTTTGACGTGTGGGGCATCGACTTCATGGGGCCATTTGTGAGTTCATGTGGTAACACTTACATTATGGTTGCTGTTGATTATGTTTTCAAGTGGGTTGAAGTTGTGTATTTGCCCAACAACGAGGCACGAAGTGTGGTGGCGTTCTTAAAGAAAAATATCTTCACAAGGTTTGGCACCCCAAGGGCGATCATTAGTGATGGGGGTTCTCATTTTTGCGACAAGGTTTTTGATACTTTACTTTCTAAGTATGGTGTCAATCATAAGGTGTCAACCCCTTATCACCCCCAGGATAGTGGAAAAGTTGAGGTCTCCAACAGGGAGATAAAGAGCATATTATCAAAAACTGTCAATGCAAACCGGACAGATTGGTCAAGGAAACTTGACGATGCTTTATGGGCTTATAGAACTACGTATAATACTTCAATTGGTATGTCTCCGTACCAGTTGGTATTTGGGAAAGCATGCCACCTTCTGGTTGAGCTAGAGCACAAGGCCATATGGGCGCTGAAGAAGTTAAACCTTGAATGAGATGTAACTGCCAATCTCCGGGTAGAGCAACTAAATAAACTTGATGAGTTTCGGTTTCATGCCTATTCCATCTCGTCCTTGTATAAGGACAAGATGAAGTACTTACACGACAAATATGCCTAGAGAAATACAAGGATGGTGACTTGGTTCTTCTATTCAACTCCCAGTTACGACTGTTTCCAGGAAAGTTCTAGTCAAAATGGAGTGGTCCTTTTGAAGAGGTGCATCAACTCCATTTGGTGCTCTTGATTTGAAAAACAAAAATGGTAAAATCTTCAGAGTTAATGGGCACCAAGTGAAGCACTACCTTGGCAAGTTTGATGAAAACCATGTGCTGGCCTTGATCAATTTCCAATAATGATGTTAACATGCGTCGTGCCGCGACGTTAAATCAGGCACTTCTTGGGAGGCAACCCATTTGTTTTTCTTTCTTTTTTGATTTTCTTCTTGGATTAGGAATCGTTTTCGACTAACTGGTTGTGAAGTTTGTGCAGGAATTGGTTGTGCAATGCAGGACTTTGGCTGGAAAAATTTTCCTAATTATGGGGATGTTCGCGGACCGCGTTCCAAATTTTGCGGTCCGCGTCTGCATTTTCGCGGGGGCACCTTTTGTCTGTGGATGCGCACTTGATAGGATCAAAAATACCATCTCTCTGAAGTTGAGTTCGAGTCCGTGTTCAAAATTTGGCAGACCGCGATGACTTTCGTGGCCACACCTAATTTTCCGCAGACCACACCCAGGCTTTTGCAGCAGCCCTTCGAAAAGGTAAAAGCGCGGGCCGCGGTAGAATTCTACGGACCGTGCTCAAGTAAGTCGCTGGGTCCATATATGTTAGTATAAATAGAAGGTCTTTTAGACCTTTACACTTTTCGAACCCTAGCTATTCACCACACAGTAGCACTGTTCACTCATCTCCTTTGGCTCTCAATCTCATTTCATACTAATCAAGAGTCCATTTTCCACTACAATTTCACAACTGGTATGCTCAATTCTTTGCATTGATTTTAGCTCTTTCTTTTCTTTTCTTCTAGATTTAATTTTTCTTTTTAGTTAGGATTTAATACATGCCACAATCTCAAAATCATGCTTAATTGATGCTTAAATTCATGTGGGTGATGATTACATGACTAATGGGGGATAGGATTCTTAACTATGCATGATTAATTGTATTAATTTTTGCACTTAGTGAAAACCCTAGGTTTCAAATGTTCCAGTGCCCGTTTTATTTGAACTCTGCAGACCGCTACGTGGTCCACGTTCATGATTTTGTAAGAGCTGAGTATGGTTATAAGTTCGCGGACACGGTAATTTTTCCACGGTCCGCGTTTGAACTTACGCGGCCGCGTCCAAAATTTTGTGGTCTGCGCTCATGAGCTTCAGAGAGTTTTACAAATAGTTCTCCAGCCGCATCCATTTTTACGCGGTCCGCGTTTGATTTTTTGCGGCCGTGTCCAAAATTTTTCGGTCCACGGAGGACCATGATCAGAGAATTGGTTGTCTGAGTCCAACCTCTTTGTAGCCGCGCCTAGTTTTACGCGGTCCGCGATGGACCTTCTTTAAGGATTCATTGAACCATAACACTAATAATCTTTCACTGATTGTGTGTTGTAGATAATGGTGCGCTCTCGTGGTGGTTCCGACAAATCAAAAGGGAGGGAAGAATCCTCCTGAGGCCGGGAAAAAGGAAGCAGATAGTGCCCTTAGCACCTCAGAAAACTATTAGCAAAAAGGCCACACCTGCGAGACCTCAGGTTGAATCCTTGGAGACTAGTGAACACCTCCTTTCCCGGGAGATTTCTGAGGGAGACTCTGCACAAAGACCTGAGGCTCAATATCAACCTTTCCGCCTCGTCGATAAACCCACCTCCTCATCTGAGTCATCTGATGGCTCAAATAGAGATAGTATGACTTCAGCTCCATGTTCACCACCGGCAGCAACTCCAGCCTCAGCAGCTGCTCCTATCAATGTAGATGACGAAGAGGTCCCAGATGACGGGAGAAGAGGTGATACCCATCGGGNGGGGGGGGGGGGGGGGGGGGTTGATTAGATCAAGGAAGCTGGCAATGTGGAAAGATAGGTTCGTGAGTGAGAAGTCCTACCAAAATTCTACAAATGGTGGCCACAAAGGTCGCTCACCCTTGAGCGACAATTCATAGAAAGAGACCTTATCCGTGTCACGACCCAAACCAATGGGCTGCGACTGGCACCCAGTACCTTACTCAATCGAGTATCAACATAACGTATCTCTTTATGTCATACTATCATAGATAACTAAGCCAGAAGGCTATCGTGAGATAAGTATAATACAACATGTGATACCAACTTATACATAAGATTTACGGGCCTATAAGACCAAAATAACCACTCGTATACTGAACATAGGCCGACAAGGCCATACAATCTTTTACGTACATGACATATGTCTACAAGACTCTAAGAATATATAATTTTCATAAAGGTCAGGATAGAGTCCCGCCATACAAAACAATACACGTCTAAATCATACTAACCAAACAAGCAACTCCGAAGCAAATGGAGCGCACCAACATCTTCCACTGAGCTGATAGCCTACTTGGAGGGCTCTCGACCTGTCTATCGGGACCCGTGGGCATGAAACGCAGCGTCTCCAGGCAAAATGGACGTCAGTATGAAATAATGTACCGAGTATACAGAAAGCTGAAACTGAACTGATAATCTGAGCATATGCTTACCTGCTGATACTGACTCAATTTTCTCAATATAATAAGTAAAATAGTTGTCCGACCCTATAAGGCTTGGTATATATATATATATATATATATATATATATATATATATATATATATATATATAAAACTGCTCTGCCGTAGTAGGCTCGCTCATAGGCACTCGGCCATAATAGGCTCTGTATCTCGGCCAACTGGGCTCGCTCATAGGCGCTCGACCACATTAGGCTCGGTATATAACTTACCATCTGATCAGAGGTCTTCCAATAGAGGCCTGCCCATCGATTATAGCTTGATGGTAATGAAAATACTGTAACATTGTATATATAGGCTCTCTACTCTCTTGATTGGAAAAAGGAAATACTCAAATGAATATGAAGTCTCGATAAAGAGAATATTGTACTTACAAAACTAGAAAAATATACGTAAATTTTGGGATATGAATTTTTCTTTATGATTCGGCATCAAACTCGTTTAATTACGAGATCATGCCGAAATGAAAGAAGAGCTTAGCCTTAACATACCTGGAGTAGAAAAAACCCGTATGATATTCTTGGAAAAGGTTGCACCGTACTCCTTTAAAACCGCACAATTTTACGTTGCTAAGGTTCTAATAATTCTTGTTGGAATCGATTTGGTTGCAAGAATTCTGTTTGAAACTTGTAGGAAATCTCGTTCTGGTTGTAGGAACTTAGTAGGAATTTTGTAAGAACTTTTGTTGCTAAGGTGCAAAGCTCCTATCTGAATTGTAGTGTCCTCTAATTAGTGTGTAAAAGCTCGTTTGTAGGATTATTTTGTATATGAAAAGAAGTGTCTTTGTACTAATACATTATTTTCTTGCCACCATGACTTGTGATCGAAGTCCTTCCAATCTCATAACTTTTTCTACTTTCTATCATGCAGCCTCTACGGTGCTGACATTGTAAGTGTGCCTATGCGGCTCTTCTCTCCTTTTTCCTCCGGATTTTAGCCAATCTCTAGGCTTTACTTTGTAAACATATACAGAGCTTAATAAGATGTCTCTCTAGGCATCTATAAGTATATTGAAGTTCTTCAGTCGGTACGTTATTGAACTTACGAATGTTGTTATACCTTATTTCATTGATCCGTTTATCCATCTTTATGACTTTACTGCATCAAGATAGGTCATATCTTGCATCGTATCTTCTATCTCTTTCATGACCTCCCTTCCACATAGGTGTAATTCACGTCCATAACTTGAAGCTCTATTATAATACTTGCATCTCTGGTGAATACACAATCTGGTGAGAGCTTCGTATTGACTTATTATAAGGCTGGTACTTTTCCAACTGGCTTTATCATAGGGCCGTATAGAACATGGTTGTTGTACTTTCTCTTTTGTACCTCTGATATCAAGAGTTATCCTGCAATGTTCTCAATCACAATTTCTATAATTTTCTGGGTCCAATAATCAGACTCTTGATTTACTTGGTTGATGTAACTCTTTAGTTTCCTCTTTCTTCTGATCATCCTTTATGTGGACTTAAGCTATCTTACGATCTGCGGGTCCTGGTATTAGTTATTATTTTAGCCTTTCATGGGCGTTATGGAATATCCATGATACAATATTCAAAAAACTCGATCCTTTGTCTATGTCCTGGGCTCAATTCCTTCTTTTAACTTATACCAGATTCTTCTATGTCTGTATATGTTGCATGTATAAAACTCCAAACTCTTAGGTGCGTCCATAACGTAACTAACTCTGGATAATTAATCGAATAATTCCTTTTGTTCCTTCTCAGCTTTCTTTAAATGTAAGTTTTTACTTTTCCTGGTCTTTCTTCCCCCTTTCGTATGCATACTTAGCTTATCTTATGCCCACACATATTGGAATTCCATAAAACTGATATGGTTTTGGATATCACTTCTGATTTTACTTCCCGTTCAGTAATCACGGCAGGTGCCATTTTCTTATGGAGTGCATACAGTGTTGTTGTGAGACTGTTGTTATAAGACCATCTGCTCCTTAGGTCACAGAGCTTAGGTTGAATCCTTCTTCCTTACTTTCTCAACTAGTCTTTCATTGTAGTATTTAGGGAGGAACCTCTGACTCTTGTAAAGTTGTGAGCTTATTACATCGTATAGTCAATGAAATTTTTGATGTTCTTCCTCGCCTACAATTATCCGTAGTTACTTGCCTCCACACCATTGTGCTTGTAGGGTTGCTTCTGAACTGATATTTTGACTATCTTCCCAGTGGCACTCTCTTTTATTCTCGTAATACTCATACGATACCTTTAACAACCCCAAACCCTATCTGAATATTTCTTAAATATTACAATGACAATATTGCGAGGTTGAATTCACTATATTGGGTTTTACTATGTTTATCTTGCACGATCTGCTGACTCGTCTGTAATCTCCTATTTATCCATAACTAGGCTCTTCCTTAATCAACTACCAACTAATCGTTGGCCCATTCTCATATCAATGTTCCGCGTAATCTTTCTTGGGTTATTTCCTTTGTTTTAACTTAACTCTTGGACTGGCTCCTTATCTATCAATAACATTTCGGGAAGGAACCCTTACTTCCTCTCCTTGGCGTCATGTTTTCATAATGGTCTGGAGTCGTAGCATATATGTAGGCTTTGGATAATTGCAATCCCATCCCCTTTTCAGTTTTTTTTTGCGCATTCTTCCTTAACCATTCCATAATTACTAGAACCACTTAATTCTGGCTTAATGCCACATCATTCCATATTTCCCCCTTTAGGGGAGTACTAAGAGTTGGAGCTACAATGACCTACCTACCGATGTTTTACCTCTTCATCTTTGGCATCCTTTCACATTATCGATGACCCTTACTCGCCTTGCGGTAATCCTTCTGTACCAAGGACACCAAAATTCCTTACTCACGAGGGTGGCACTTAGTATAACTTGCACATATGGTCCCTTTAGCTTAACTTTGCTCACATTGCTTGCTTTAGAGAAGCGTCTTCTTGAATGACCATTGTCTGAGTTTCTTATGAATCTTCTTCTGTTGTCCATTCTATTATCGTCAGAACGTAATACGAAGTTCTCATGATGCCGATCATTATCAAATCACTTCGTCCCTAATTCCTGTCTAGTTTATCTTGTTCACTAGCCCGTACTAATTTCTATTATTTTGGGGTATAACTTTTCCCTTCTGCTAGTCGCGTTAGAGGCACGAACTTATATCTCGAAATGAGGATACGACTTTATCCTACACTCCTTTGATGTTTCAAGGCTTGTCACCTTTCGTCTTTTCCTTCACTTAACTATAGACACTATAATTCTGTCATGTTTTTGATCTACCATTGTCATCCATGTATCACATCTTACTCATAATAATTCATTAACTCTTTTCTTATTTCCCACTAACATTTATGCCTATCACTTTATTCTGAAAACTCGAACAAGACACTCTTTTGCTTTTAGCTTCCCTTTGCTCCATCTAGTGGCTCTTTGGGTTGCTTAACGTTCTCGCTTTACTAGGGACGCGAGCCACATTAAGGTAATATTTATCCCTTCAAGGCTTCCAATGTCTATCTTTATAGTACTCATATCTAGCAAACTATTTTAGAGTGCGACATCTGGGTGTCTCACAAGGAGATCTATTTGCACATTTGCAATATCTTTTGGAAATGTTAACTAACGCAAACAATCAATTCACCATTTTGGGTTACTCTAACCCCAGCCGGATCCTGATATCCCGTCCTTTCCTTAATCTACACCTGTTAGCCCCCAATAGGGTATAACTGAGATGGGTGTGGCCAATTATACATACTTCTGTTACTATTAAGGGTAACTCACAATGCTTATATTTTTCTACCAAAAATGTAATACTGATAATCTTCATTAACTGGGTTCCTCATACCCCTTCTTCACCTTGCTTCTTTTACTTACTGAAACTTGTGTCTCCCTCCTTATTCCTTTTTACCGTAAGAGTGGATAGGCATTCTTGCCTTAAGGATCCTTATCAAGAAGCTTACACATCTTAGTATACACATTATTTGCTGAATACCTCATATTCATCCATCATAAGTGTGATGCAGAAATTGAGTTCCTATGACTCAACTCTTCCACGACCGCATTCAATCCCTTACCAACTGTCTTTCTAGATGTAGGCATAATCGTATTATGAATAAGATAGAGCTTAGGAAATCGAGTTCTTACACTGAGCTTTACCACACGATCTAGAGTAAGAAGAAAGAGTGACAGTCCTAAATGCCCTGTAGCCTCCTGCTTATAAGTGTGGTGCACGACACACCCATAAACAAGACTCTACTATACACGGCTTGTAGACTCCCTAGGACAGAAATGCTCTGATACCACTTTTGTCACGACCCAAACCGATGGGCCGCGACTGGCACCCGGTACCTTACTCAACCGAGTACCAACATAACGTATTTCTTCATGTCATACTATCATAGATAACTCAGCTGTAAGGCTGTCGTGGGATAAGTATAATACAACATATGATACCAACTTATACATAAGACCTACGGGCCTATAAAACCAAAATAACCACTTGTATACTGAACATAGGCCGACAAGGCCATACAATCTTTTACGTACATGACATATGTCTACAAGCCTCTAAGAATACATAATATTCATAAAGGTTGGGACAGAGTCCCACCATACCAAAAAATACACGTCTAAATCATACTAACCAAACAAGCAACTCCGAAGCAAATGGAGCACACCAACTTCTTCCATTGAGCTGATAGCCAACTTGGAGGACTCTCGACTTGTCTATCGGGACATGTGGGCATGAAACGAAGCGTCCCCAGGCAAAATGGATGTCAGTATGAAATAATGTACCGAGTATGTAAGGCAGTATACAGAAAGCTGAAACTGAACTGATAATCTGAGCATATGCTTACCTACTGATACTAACTCAATTTTCTCAATATAATAAGTAAAATAGTTGTCCGGCCCTATAAGGCTTGGTGTGTGTGTGTGTGTATATATATATATATATAAAACTGCTTTGCCGTAGTAGGCTCTCTCATAGGCGCTTAGCCATACTAGGCTCTGTATCTCGGCCAACTGGGCTCGCTCATAGGTGCTCGGCCACAGTAGGCTCGGTATATAACTTACCATCTGATAAGAGATTGCCCAATATGGGCCTGACCATCGATTATATCTCGATGGTAATGAAAATAATGTAATATTGTATATATAGACTCTCTACTCTATTGACTGGAAAAAGGAAATACTCAAATGAATATGAAGTCCCGATAAAGAGAATATTGTACTTACAAAAATAGAAAAATATACGTAAATTTTGGGATATGAATTTTTCTTTATGCTTCGTTATCAAACTCGTGTAATTACGAGATCATGCCAAAATGAAAGAAGAGCTTAACCTTAACATACCTGGAATAGGAAAAAACCCGTATGATATTCTTGGAAAAGGTTGAACCGTACTTCTTTAAAACCACAAAATTTTACGTTGCTAAGGTTCTAATAATTCTTGTTGGAATCGATTTGGTCGCAAGAATTCCGTTTGAAACTTGTAGGAAATCTCGTTCTGGTTGTAGGAACTTAGTAAGAACTTTTGTTGCTAAGGTGCAGAGCTCCTATCTAAATTGTAGTGTCCTCTAATTAGTGTGTAAAAGCTAACGTTTGTAGGATTCTTTTGTATATGAAAAGAAGTGTCTTTGTACTAATACATTATTTTCTTGCCACCTAATAAAGATTAACCAAGATTCATAGTTTTAGGAAGGGCTTGCTGCCACGTGGGGGTGGGGATATTTTTTTTAATCTTTATCCAAACTTATTAGTTAATTAGATAATGTCCCGTTACCCGGTAATTAACCAATTACCCGTATAATTAAGTATTGTCTCAATTTACTTAAAATTTCATTTATTTTTTTTAATACACTTTATATCATCTTCATATGGTACTTTGTATAGTACTAGTCCATAAATATCGGGTATTATCGCTCGACCCGTATTTTATCCCAAATCGGCAACCTTCAACGAAACTCATTTTCTTTAATTTGTGTACCCTTTATCCTTCATGGAACTTACTTATCACTTATTATAAATATCATAAATACGTTAACCTTAAGATAATCTCATTCCCGGGTCTACGTCAATTAACTAAGGACGAAACCTTAACATACGAAAATACGGGATGTAACACTCCCTCACCACCCGAATATGAAGAGACAATTTAATGAAAGAATGGGATGGAAATTCTTCACTAGCAAGTTGCCGGAAGAAAATGAGTACCTAGTCAAGGAATTCTACGCTAATGTTGCCCACATAAAAAAGGGCACCTATGTGACTAAGGTAAGACATAAGAAGATCTGGTTCGATGGCAAAACAGTGAATACATATGTCGGGTTTGATGATGTGGACGCAGCTCTATACGTATAGAAGTTGGATTTAGATAAATCTTCCCAGCCATGGCTATCAGAGGCGATAGCCATCCCAGGGACAACACCGACCTGGCTTACACCTGGAGTCTCAATTGCCAGAAACACCCTTAGCTTTGAAGCCAAAGGGTGGTGCACCTTCGTTTGTAGCCTCCTTGTTCCATCCCAGCATGACAGTGAAATTCCAATATCCAGGGCGATTCTCATAGCTTATATCATGGTGGGGTACCCAATAAATGTGGGGAACCTTATGGCCCAGAACATATCCAAGGCAACCGGGAAGGAAGAAAGATTCTACCCTTACCCCAATTTCATCACTATGTACCTAGAGGAACAGGGGGTTGAGGGGAGACACTTTGACACGAAGGTGAAGCCGAAGAGGCCCTTCTCTTGGTACAGTCTTCAGGGAGCAGACAACCCAAAGTCCAAAGTCAAAGCCACTACCTCCACTGGCCAGTCTTAAGAGCCAAGAGTAGAGGCAACGAGGGCAGAGCCTTACACAACATAGGGTTCTTCGGCTGCTATGCCACCTCCCTCATCCGGGCTATCTATCACAACCCCATTATCTATTCCCTCATCTTCCGCATACCCACAGACTGCACTGTGGGTTACTCAGACTCTCTCTAGCATCAACAGCTGGATGCAGGTAGCTACATCAAAGCTGTCTGTTTTATCCAGTGCAGTCGCAGCACAGGCAGCTCCAACACAACTTCAGTTACCTCCATCAGTGGAGGATTCATTGAAGCAACTCCTGGACAACCAAAATAAGATCTTTGAGACCTTGGATTTCCATGGAAAGGCGATAAAGGAGCTGGGAAAGCAGGTCAGGAAGATGAGGAAGACTCAAGCTTCAAAAGATTCAGTAGAGCAACTGAAGAAGGAGGTACAAAAGTTCACATCTGGCGGAGATATCCCACTTAACCTAATTATGGAGGATACTGCTCCAGAAGCATAGACAACCTAAGCATCATAGAAGGAGGCTGATAGAGAGCCAACGAGTGGATTTGTGGTGCCCCAGTCAGAGGACCTAGAGATACAGTTGGAGGACCCGGGGGGAGATGATGATCCTATGCAGTCCGAGGTCCCCACTAGTGAGCTTGACCCCATGCAGACAGAGACCACATAGGGAGTTTTCTTTACTCTCTAACCCTTCCTTGATTTTATTTTTGCTACTAGAATTGAGGACAATTCTATCTTTTATTGGGGGGGGGGTCTTATTTTGATTTGATGACTGGCATGTAATAACTATGATACTATCTTTCTTTATTTTTATTTATCGTTATTTTTCACTTTTGGCATGTATATAACTTTAGCATTCCATGTATATATTCACTTCCATTTTGTATATATTCTTTTCGATCCATTGTTGTACATATTCATTTTACTCCCCGTAGTTTACTTCATAACTTATTTTGTAATTTTCCTTAATAACTTAGCTTCTTATTTCCTTTAGTAGCTTCTTTTTACATTTTTTTTCTTAATCAATAAGCCTTTGATTTTCTTAATGCCACGGTTGTTTCCAAAGGTGGATGTTATGAACCGGGTGGCTCTTCCTAATGATGGATGACGTGACAACCTTCTCAACGGATTGAGTCTGTTTTTCTTTTTGCTTTGATATATAGTAGTAATGAATAAAAGTGTCTCAAGTAGGTTTCACTTGGTACTAACACATTTACCTTCGACCTCATGGTTAGAGACAAGTTGATTGACAAAGAATAGCTCTAGTTGTGACCTTTAGACTCTTGAGTTGACTAAAAATATCATCAAGTGGTTTCTTTGAGCCATCTGTGATCTTCAATCTTAGCTAGGGTTGTTGTGGGCCCTCGACTCTATTCTCTTTAACAATCCATTAGCTTGAGAGGTGAGGTATTGAATTGCAAGTCCAAGTCTCGTGTCAATAAGTCTAGAACTTGCCCTGAATGTTTGTCTAGGCGAAATTCTAAGTGTAGCTCGACTTGAGAAGTGATTGTAGGCTCTCCTTGGTCCCATTTGAACTTTGAAAGCTTCCATAGTCTACCAATATGATATCCTAAGTCAACCTCTTTGATCCTAAGCCTTTTTCATTAAATAGCCACATTAGAAGCCTTTATCCGTTTTATAATGTCCCTCTCTTGGCACCCAATCTTTCCTTAGCATTCATCATGAACGAATTGGCAAGAGCATAAGTTTGGGGGAGAGACGAAGAATTTCAAAGTGATGAAAGGGTCAAAGAAGGAAAAGAATTAGTGATAAGTAAAGGAAAAGAAAATAAAGAAAAGTCAAAAAGATAAAGATCAAAAGGAAAGTAAAGGTTGAAGGGATTCAAAGAATGCAATGTTGAAAGGCATGGAATGATGAAAAAAGGAGAAAAATGATTGTCAAGAATAATAAAGAGTGACAGTGTGCCTCTCTAATTCCCCTTAGGAAGAAGAAAATGACTCGAAGAGTCACGAAAGTATGAGCCAAAATGAGAAAATGGAGTGCTTAAAGAAAGATGAAACCATCAAAGTTCATTATGTCCTACCTTGATCCAAAAGCCTTCAGTACATCCCCGTTAAAGTCCTATATGATTTCAAGTTGAGTGAGCTTACATTAGTGGCGAGTTACATAAGGGTCAAGCTTATGGTACTTAGAGCCGGACTTGTGACATTCTTTTGAGAGTGATGAGCGAACTTCACAATCCTTGACTTGAGTGTTACATTCTAAAAAAGTGATATTTGCTAAAGGAGAGTAGAGGAGGAGGAGTCTGGGATCCACAATGACCTACGTAAGAGAGCGAAATTCCTTGATGAATTGAGTCAACTCTTAATGCTCTTGTGTCACGTTAGAACCATAGAACTCAAAAGGTCGTAACATAATGTTGTTGAAAATGAATTTGTGTTGAGGGTATTTGTTAGTCCCAATTGATGCTTGATGAAGTCACCTTAGGAAAACTGAAATATCCTTTTATTTTTCTTGTGGAGGTGGGAATTACCTTGTTTTCTTGAGGACAAGCAAAAGCTCAAGTTTGAGGGAGTTGATAAGTAGGGATTTTAGCCTATTATTTGCTCTTTTTTTACTTAGGTTTTGGGCCAAAAATGAGTGAAGGTATTCCCAAAACCTAACTTAATGTTCTTGCTTGCAGGGTTTTGTTCGAAATGAGCCAAAGAATACATAACCAACTCATAAAGGAGTCAAACTTGAACAAAAACCAAGTCTGGACCAATACTGTGGAACGCGGTCCGCGATAGAAAAGGGCAGCCACGGAACTGTCAACACTGAGGAAGCCAATATTATGCGGCCCGCAAAATAGAGATTCGGAGAGGCTGTTTTGAGAAGAAAAACCAACGGTGACCACGTCAGAAAGAGGCGGCCGTGAAATCACTAGCGCGACCGCGGTTGAAATTCTGTTGGGAGTGTTTGTTGAGGTTTAGAGACTTTGCAATTTGGGATTAAATGAAGAAAGCGTTCCGCGTCCAAATTACGTGGCCGCGAATGAATCTCACATGGACGCGGTTGAAAATACGCGGCCCGAGAAACAAGGTCCAGCTCAGGTTCAGATGTGAAGAAACGCGGACCGCACTCCATATTACGCGACCGTGAAAGCCCAAGCATGGACACGGTCAGAATTACCCTCCGTTGGGGTATATTTGTCAGGATATTTCAGCTAAGTACAAATAGACCTTTTTGACAACTTTAGGTTAAGTTTTGTTTAGCAGAGCACGTGATCGATGGTTTTTTTTACCCTTTTGGGCAATTTTGTAGTAGATTTCTCTTCAAACTTTAGATTTTAATCTTCTACTTTAATATTATGGCTCATATTTATTCTTTATCTTTGATTTCTGCTGATAATATGAGTATCTAGACCCCATAGCTAGAGTTGTGACCTAACCCTAATGTGGGTATTTAATGGGTCATGCATGTTAGGGCTTAATTATTTATGGGTTAGTGATATTTAGCTTAATTCATGCTTGAATTGTAGAATTGGTGGTTGCAAACACTGATTCATGCCTTTATGACTTAGGCTCTTCTTGAGAAAGAGGGACTAAGTCTAGGAAAATTAGGCTAACAAAGAATTTGGGTGAACTCAAGAGATTGATATCCCCAATTAAAGGGTTAAACCTAGAGACAGTAATACCCAGCTTGTTCCAATATCACTTGTATTGCATGAGCACCCATTGGACTTGAAAAAGCCAAATTGGGCAAAGTCACTCAAACTACCGAGAGGTATAGAGTGAACTTATGTGTGATGGTTATATCACGACCCAATCAAAACAAGCTTGCCCTAGATTCTCGATACCCATTAGATATCCACCTAGGCGGAAGTCACTACCCTAGTGCCTTTTAAACATTTGAAAACTATCACCAAAAATATTGTACTTAGCTTACTCTTAGCATACAATAGTATAAAATTAGAATAGAATCAATCACAAAAATGTTTGGAACTGTAATTAGGAATAACACACGCATCTAGATTAGTTAGGTACCTAACTCCAAATCAATTAACTCCCTGTGGAAATCGATCCCCACCTTGTTGGGTAAAACTGCATCGACCATCCTCGCTACTCTATAGTGGTGTAGGTTTTGCACCGATCACTGGGCGAAACGGGTGTTCTTATGCTTGGATAATTTCTACAAAACTTGTTTCCCTTCTTTAATGGACCCAATCTCTAAATACGGAAGTCCTTACAGTTGATTTTCCAAGTTGATCAAAGACAGAAGGCCTATTAGAAGCGGTAGACTGATCTTTTACGTGATATAATTTTTGCATTCCCTTTTTATGGAGATGCACACTAGTGATGGTTACTTCTATCCCAAACCTTCACGTGGTTTCCTTGTAGAAGATTTTGATGGGAGCTTCCCTAGTGTTGAGGGCAACTTTACTGCCTCAATTTGTTTCATCGGAAGAGTTAACCCCCTTAGCATATTGGTTTGGAGATTGCATGTTCGCTTTCCTTTTCTTATTTTTAAGGACATAGTGAGTACGAGAGTTAATTTATTACCATAAGACATAGTGTTCCCTCCGTGAGATTTATTTGAGTTAGGGTATACCTTCTCAGCAACAACTTTGATTTTGTCAGCAACCACCTCAGCTCTTTCAGTCATGGACTCGTCATTTTTTGCCCTTCATGACATCATCAGGTTTTAACTCTTTCACAATGTGGTTCTTCAAGTAGAACTCTGCATCGGCGAAGTGTGACTCAACCTTAGTGAATGGCTTATCATCAGGAACTATCTTCTTCTCAACTTCACCCTCATAGCACTTCAAACATTGATGGTAGGTAGATGGAACCACTTTATTCTCATGTATCCAAGGCTGTTCAAGCAAGATGTTGTATGAAGTCTTTGCATCGATCATATGTATCCATGCCCTTGACTGCACATCTTCAATGGTGATTCCCAACCTGATCGCACCTATGGCTATTTGCCCTCTTTGGTTGAATCCTTGAATCATCACACGACTTTTTGAGAGTTTGTTCATGGGAATGCCAAGTTCTTTCACAGTGTGAATCGGCAAGATGTTCACTGAGGATCTTCCATCAATCAAATTTCAATTTGTCATCGTGCATATAGCCAACTAGGTATAATGGGCAGTTGTGAGGAGTGTCACCTGGTAGAAGATCGTCATTCGTGAACGTAAATTTTTCCTCACAAGCATTCTTCTTGAAGAATGGACTCGATGAGATTTTCCGAAGATGATGCCAATGGTAGTTCATCACACTTTTCTTTCCCTTTGCTATCATGGAAACAAAAGTCCTCACTGCCATCATGGAACATCTTCGTGCGAAACCAACTTGGCAAGAACTCTTCCAAGGTCATTGGATCGTGGTTCTTGAGGGTGGTGTACTTCTACTTTTGCCTTCTTCAAATGCTTAACTGGATTCCATTTCCTCGGTATTTTTACCATGATTTTACTTGTTGGTTGTTCTATTGATTCTTTTTGTGGGCTCCTTTTATGGCGCTTACGACAAGTCACCAACTTCCAACCTTCATCATCAGGCTGATCAACTCAGGATTTGTTGTTCTCCAGTAAGTCTCCATCTTTACTTCTTTGAAACTACATAATTCATTTGGAAAAAATGAGCCAAAAGGTGATAGCGACTTGGTTTGCACTTGCTTTCTCATCTTCAAGCACAATCTTCTTTTCACGAACCAAGTCCATAATTTTTTCCTCGAAGACAAAGCATTTCTCTAGAGGGTGGCTCACAAGTCGATGCTATTTGCAATAATTTGGGCCATTTGTTTTTCCATTCGAGGAGTTCTTCAAAAATTGTTGGCACATAGGAATCCAGAAATGGGTATTCCTTCTCTTGCATTTCTCTTAGAGTTCTTTCCATTTGGCTTATCTTGAAAAGAAGTGGATTTCATACTCTGCTTCTTGCTCACCTTCGTTGGGAACTTCACAAGTGATGCGTTGAATTTCATATCTTCTTTGCCTTCAAACTTGGATAAGAACTTGGTTCATTTCCTGACCTCATGCTAGTTGTTCCCTTAGCGAGGCTCGTATATTGGCAGCTTTTCATTTCCAGCGGAGGCCATGCTCAACTCCATATCATGGTCACGAGCCACAAATTCTTCAAATGTGCTAGGTTTGATATCTTGCAAGATGTAGCGCAATCCCCAATGCATGCCTTGGATGCATATCTCTATGCTAGAAGCTTCACTAAGCATGTCTTTGCAGTTGAGGCTTTGATGACATCGACAACACACCTCTATAGGAGATATGATACAGTCGTATACAATAATAATTACCCAACTATGAGTCGGGGTCGAATCCACTGAGAGTTATGAATGGTGTTAGGAGTATATATTTGAAGCAAGCAAATGGGTTATCTAAGATTTCACTTCCACAAGAAGGTTTTGTTTTCTATTTTTACTGTTACTCTAATGAATGCAAGCTAAAGAAAATAGATTATAGATAAATGTTTTTGAGGTTTTTCCAATTGGATTAAAGGCTCAGGGCTGTGACCATAACCTAGATGTTTGCCTAATGGGATGAAGATATTTATACTTGTTTTGTTGATTGGGGTATATTATAGCTCTCAACTCCATGTCACCCACTCAATACTTCTCGGTTAGAGGGTGATTTTTCCAATTTGGCTTTCTCACGTCCAAATGGGTATCAACCAAAATATTTGATAAGAGATCAAGTCATGTTCTTACTATCTCTAGTTTGAACCATTTAATTAGGTTAATATGCGGTCCTTACATTACTGAAAGTTCTGTTAGATTTTTCTTCTTGGTTTGTGGCCGCAGATAAAATTCTACGGTCCACAATTTCTCCTTATTGAGTCATATTTCATCTCGGGAGACCAAACTTCCAGCATTCCTATAATTTGCACAATTTCATTAGTTTCAGGAATACAATTCAATAATTTCAAACTAAAACAAAAGCTAAAAGGTACTAATAAGCAGTCAAAATCCCCTCTTATAAACTCCCCCAAACTGAAGTCTTTTCTTGTCCTCAAGCAAATAAATTAGTTCCCATATCCAAAAGTTAAGGGTCATTTCAGCGAGTTAGAGGCAAGCCATCCACACATCAGTTGTGACCAACAATTACCCACAATTCTCATGTATTATCAACCAGGCGACAAGTTAAACATTCATGCACATATAGTTCTAATTTACTCATCAAGGACTCTTGCTTTATCATGTAGGTCATGGTGCACTCCAAACTCTTCCTCCCCTACTTTCCATTTTCCTATATTACTTAAGAAATTTAGCACTAAAACCAAATATTTATGAGAGGTTCAGTCAACTTTCTCATGAGAATGTCACAAGTACGGCTTCAAGTACCATAGGCTTGCCCCTCATGTAGATCATCGCTAATGTAAGCTCACTCAGTTTGAAATCAAGTAGACTTCTTTTGGGATGTAATGATGGCTTTTGGTTTAGGGTAGGATACTGTATGGGTAAGTGGTTACACCTTTCCTTAAGCACTTCGTATTCATTTCTCAGCTCACACTTTGCCAATTCTTAGAGGCACTTTCTTTTCATTGGGGACTAGAGAGACTTAGCATCACTCTTTCTTGATCATTTCATTCTTTTTCTGCCTTTTTGATTTCTCCATGTTTCGGATCCTTACCTCTTTTTGAATCTATTCAACCCTTTCACGTATTCACTTTTTCCATTTTTCTTTTCGTTCTTTTATTTTTTTGCCTTTTCTTCTCATAGAGATCATTTATTTTCTCTTTTTGTTCCTTGATACCTTTTTCAATTTCCTCATATATCCCCAAAACTTAAGCCATTTGTTTCACAAGAGTGTTAAGGAAATCTCGGGTGCCAAGAGAGGGTCACGACCAAACGGGTAAAGGCTTGTAACATGGTCATCAAATGAGAAAGGCTAGAGGCTCAAAGGGGTTGACTAGGGATAATGACATTGGTTGGCAATATAAAACTTAAGCTTGCCAAAGAGAGCCTACAATCACTTCTCAAACCAAGCAAAACTTAGGATTTCTCCTTGAAACACATTCGGGGCAAGTTTTAGACCCATCACACGGATACTTGGACTAGCAACAATTCATCTCACCCCTCACGCAACCGGATTGTAAAAGAGGATAGAGTCGAGGACCCACAATGAACAAATTCAAGTTTAAAGATCACTATGGTCCAATTTAACCACTCGATGATTGCCAAAGTCAACACAAGAGTCACAAAGTCACTAAATAGAGCTATTTCTTTCAAAAGCATTGTTTCTAACCATAAGTACGTAGTTAAGTGTGTTGGTGCCAATTGAAGTATGGTTGATTCTTCGAGCATGACTTAATTAGGTCTTTTTATTCATTACTACTACTATTATTACCTAAATACAAAAAAACTGACTCATTCCGTTAAGAAGGTTGTCACGTCATCCATTGTTGGGACGAGTCACCCGGTTCACACAACAACTACCTTTGGAAAGAACCGTGGCATCAAAGGCTTATTATCTACTAAAACATTAAAAGAAGTTACTAAATCAAACAAAGGAGCTACTAAATCAAATAAAGAACTAATAAGGAAATATAAATAAAGAAGCCAATAAGAAAAAACTACAGAAGATAGAATGAATATACATAATGAGAGATAGAGAGAGAATATATATACATAATACGAAAAATAGAGAATAATATCAAGTTATTACAGGCCAAATGTCTCAGAATGTATCAAATATAATAAATAAACTCCACCCCACCCCCACTCCCCAAATAAACATAAGCATTGTCCCAGTGCTTAACAAAATAAGAGTAAAAGAGGGGAAAGAGTGAAGAAAACTCCCTTTGGCTCCTTGGACATCTTTGTGTCCTCATCAATGTCATCGCCCTCAGGATCAGCCAACTAAATCTCATCATCCTTAACTTTGGATGTGGCTAGGTTGGTGAACATCTGACGTACTGCCTCACCAGTGTCGGCAACAAGGTCTAGCTCTTCAGACTAGCCAGCTGGTGCCACTGGTGCAGATCGTGCTATAGGATCTAGGACAGAATGGTCTGGGTCAAACATCATGTCAAAGGGGAGATTTACGGATGTAGAAAACCTAGTCACATGTCTCCGGAGCTTGTCCACTGACTTCTTGCTGGCTTGGGACTTTCTCATCTTCTTTACTTCTTTTCCCAGCTCTTCGATAACTGACTTGTGCTGTACCAAGGTAGCCATAATAGTGTTCTGGTTCTCTAGGAGCTTCTTCAATGTCTCTTCAACTGTCGAGGGAAACTGTAGTGCCTGAACAGAAGAGTGCGCTACAAAAGTACCGGATAAGTCAGACAGCTTTGCAGTGGTTGACTGCATCCAGTTATTGAGGCTCACCAATGTATGAGAGGTTCACAATGTAGAAAATGGGATAGTAGGCATAGGCACTGGCTTCAAAGCCGGGGTAGGAGATATGGCATGAGCTGCATTAAGGGCTGTCAATGATGGTGGAGGCTCATCAGGCTACATAGCTTCCTCACCAGCTACCATAGCTGGCTCTTCAGGTTGGCCCGCGGTGGTAGGAGGCATAACATTCTTCTTCAGATTATTCGCATGTATCGGTGAATGCCAAGTAAAAGTCTTCTTCGACTTCACCTTTGAATCATAATCCCTCGGCTCTACCCATGCGTCCATGAGATATTATGTAATAGTGTTGGGGTACAGGCTGGGCGAGTCATCTTGCCGAGCAATCACTAAGATGTTGACTGACATCATGACACCCATATTGATAGGGTAGCCGACCATAATAGAAGCAACTATAATTTCCCTAGTAATCAGAAGGTTAGTCTCATTCTGGTTGGGGTCTAGTCTGCTGCACACGAAGGTTTGCCACCCCTTCGCCTTGAAACTCATAGTGCTCCGGTAGATAAGAACCCCATCGACAATACATGTTGGTGGTGGACCTGGCGCTGCTAGAATATGTGCTAACCAAGGTCGAGTTGTGTCTCCCAATGCATACTTCTCCAAATATTCCTTTGGATCAACATCTTCGAATCCCAAGTACGTGTTGAGTGTATGCTGATCAAATATCAATTTTAGATTACGTACTTTAGTCACTTTGTCCCCTTTTTGATGTGGGCCACATTGGCATAAAATTCATGGACTAGGTACTCTTTGGCGTCCATTACACTTTGAGTGAACCACATCCACCCATTGCCTTCCCTGAATTGTCTCAACACTGCTGGGTTGTACCTATCCAAATCTTTCAACTGAAATTGTCGCTCAAGAATTAACGACCTCACTGACCACCATGACAAAAGCTAGTGAAAGTGGCTAGGCTGATAAAGTGGTCCTCCTAAAACTCTTTTTTCTTTGATCTTTCAAGACCAACTGTTGTAGCATCTCCCTGTCTGCCATCATCGGGGATATCCTAAACTGGTGTATCTTGTGCCTCAGAGACAGGTGTAGCCGATGGCTCGGAAACCTGACTAGCACTCTCCAATTCCTTGGAAGTGCTATGGGATGAGGACGACTCGTCCCTGAGTTGGTACCTCCCTTGCGGCATTGACTGTACGACCGGCTGCTTGATGTTTCCCTAGACGGGACATATGATCCTGTGTCAGAGAGATCTACACCTCTTCCCCTGCCGGTTGTAGCTTTCTTTGTAATTATATTTTGTTGGCAAAGGGTCAAGGCACTCTAGCCTCGAACTCGAGAAGGTTCACCTCTCCCTTTAGATGTGTCGCCTCGTCCCCTAGAGCGAACCATTGTTTGTATTAAGAAAAGGGGATTGTTATTTACAATTCAATGTTCAAACATACCCAGGAGACATGCAAGTAATATGTAAACCAGAAGACACAATAAGGGTACACAGTCAAAGCATGCTTGCAGGAAACTAGATCTGCGATCCGCTTAATTTTCTTGCGGTCACAAATGATGACTTGTGGACCACACAATTTTGTTTTGTGGCTACAAAAGTCGAGTGCGGTCCACACAATTCCACTTGCAGTCGTACCTCTGAGGCCCAGAAAATGCCAACTCTCTGATGACAGACAATTGGCTAATGTGCGATTGTAACACAATTTCTACGGTCCACACAATTAAACCTGCGTCCGCACATTGGGGTCTCAAAGTAGGGACTCTCTGATGACAGTAAAAGTGAATTTATGCGGCTTCAATGGAAATTCTACGGTCTGCACATTTTACCTTGCAGCCACAGATACCTTCTTCACTAATGCTGCCTAAGATCAATTTCTGCAGACTGCACAAATTCAGGTGCAGCGGCAGAATTCAAAAATTACAAACAATTCAGTTGTTTCATTCTAGGTTTTTCAATTTCGTACACAATTTGACATGGAAACATCATAGAAGCATGAAAATATGTTAACCCAGTCCCCATAGAGAATGTATTATTGTTTACCTCAAAAATGGTTTTAACAATTACACTTGATTTGTGGTTCTAAAAATATGTGATTTATTCGAATACTAGTTAGTAATCAAGAAACCACAAGTGTAAGTAAGAAGAATGTGATAATCGAATCAGCGTTGCTAATAGAACGAGGGCCTCGAGCTTGGTGATTTCAGGGCCTCGAGGCTAACAACAAACGAGAAAAGTAGAGTAGAATATTCTATAGCAATGAATTTCGTGACATTACAAATGATTGGGGTCCCTTATATATAGGAGGGGAAAACCCTAATATGGTACATGTCTAATTATGACAAAGAATACTATTGGTACAACTGTATAACGATTTAGTATGGAATTGTACTATCTCTGGCATACCTTATCAGCTCTAACCACGTGCCCTTGGGAATTTCTCGCCTTTCCATGTCGATCATCGATTTTACACTGATTCAAGGTAAGCCGTGATGGGAATTCGATATACTCTCCCGAGGTACACCTTATTGAGGTCGAACTTCAGACTCTACTTCGAGCCTCTCGAACTCGGGCTCGAAACACCGCAGACCTCGAAATTGGACTCCTCCAATTTCGGCCGTATATAGATAGTCCCCACGTTTCTTAGAATGAAATGATAAGAAACTATTTGAATTCTTGACCCTTCTATATCCTCATCATGACGTCAGCCACGTGAGGTCAGCGATTGATGTGACTGAAAGGCTGTGCAGAGGTCATGTCTGCACATTTCTCGAAAAACCCACCAATCGATAACAACTATGAGCCGCCCTTTTAACTTCTACAACACGCTTATATTGCCCCTATAAATGCCCCAATCCTTCATTCCTTAATATTTTACTTTCGACAACACCTTCAAACCTTCACTAATTTTTCTCTACATCCGTTCTTCCTTCGCGTTCATCTCTGTAATATTTTCTTCTTCATATTCTGAAATTTCACAAAACATGGCAAAAACTTCTTAGATAGCTCCCCAAAAAGAGCAAGATCCTTCATCATCACGTTCGTCTAAGAGAAAAATGGTAGTACTTCCTCGTGTCGAGAAGTGTACCCCCGGGCCTTGTGAAACATCTTATGATTTCAAGGTCGAAAAACCTTCCTCCGTTGCAGGACGATGTGAACCCATGTCTCGATATATTAGTTTGATAACCGAAACTGGGACGGTGAAGGTTGATTGCCGTTGGGGGGATGCAGTACAAGTGGAGATCCCTACACCTGAAGAGGACATAACCACTCACAAAGCTGGTTTTCTCAGCGTATACACATACCCATTCACCTTAGGTTCCGTAGAGCCCTCCTCACCACTGATAGATCCAGTGATCCTCAATTTTTGCAGATAATATCGGGTGACGCTTGGCCAAATCTATCATTTCTTCTAGCGAATCGTTTACCTGATTAGGTACTTTTCGAACATGGTCAAGGGGATGACTTTCAGCCTCGACCATCTGATTAGACTGTACAGTCCTTATTTTTATCGAGGTGGCCTGATTAAGCTGCAACGTCGATCTTCGAAGTCTTTCTTCGCTAGCATCGACGAAGATAAGGACCGAGGATGGATGAGCCGCTTTGTTCGAGTCAGAACCTCTGACTTGATTCGTGCTGAGAAGATGCTATTCCCCGAGGAATGGAATATGAACAGTAAGTTCCGACTCATCGAACATGATTCGTTAGTCAAATTTTTTTTCTTCCTTTTGAACTAACTCCCTTCCGATGGTGCAGCCGTCGAGTGGTACCCTGGTGCGGTCAAGGAACTCCTGGGCTGGGTTCGACAACTAGATTCCACCTCCACATATGCTGAGCGCGTCTGGCATGACTTGGCCAGAGGTCGATGGGAGGCCAAAAACCATGGTGAGCTTTTATTACTGTTGTTTTTTGAATTTATTAGTGAAAATATCTCTTGGTAGCATACTTAACCCTTTGCGCTTATATAGGCCTCGGGGAAGCCGTTTTAATGAGTTTTCCCCCGCCTGGCGAAGTAGATACCCCAAAGCTCTCCAAAGATAAGAAGATAAAGAGGGAGACGCCGGCGGAGTCCCCGAAACCAAAAAAGGCAAAAGCTCGAAACCCTAAGACCGACATAGTGGCTTTGACTCCCGAAGCTGCTGCAAGTCTTTGTGCTGAGGACAATGAGGGAGATGAGACCAAAGGCAATGCCCTCTCGTTAGTAACTCGGAGGGGAAGTGGTACCGATGCCTCAAAGGTTAATACACCGAAGGCTGTTGAGGTGGCTCAGTCTCGAGTTGAGTATATTCCTGAAGGGAGCTCGCCCAAAGTTCTTGAGCCAACTGATAACCAAAGCATGCCTTGTGCTGAAAAGTATTTGGTCGAAGATCCTGAAGAAACCAACCTCCAAGCTCCTCGAAGGAAGGAGAAGGCCCCGATTGACCCACTCAGGGTGATCGATGTGGGTGATTCTCCACATGGCCCATCCTTTTCCAAAGGGCAGCTATGGGATGCCCAGGGCATGAAGTGTGACGACCCAAAGGGTCATCACCTATGTTATTACCCATCCCGTACTTCCGAGGCCTTGAAAACCTCATTTTTATTTGCCTCGATTTGTGTGTGCAGTCCGAGCACGTAGCTGGACAGCTTAAATATGAAATTCTGTGAAAAATGCTAACATTTGATATTAAAATGAATAAATTTGACTTCGGTCAACAGTTTGGGTAAACGGACCCAGTAAACAATTTGGGTAAACAGACCCAGACCCGTGATTTGACGGTCCCGTAGGGTCCGTAGGAAAATATGGGACTTGGGCGTATGCCCGGAATCGAATTCCGAGGTCTCAAGCCCGAGAAATGCATTTTTGAGTAAAATTGTTTTCTGAAAATATTTAAGGAAATTGAAAATGAAATCTGATTAGAAAGTAATGGTATCGGGCCCGTATTTTGGTTCCGGCACCCGGAACAGGTCTTATATATGGTTTAAGCACTTTCTGTAAAGCTTGGTTGAAATCGGATTTCGTTTGACGTGTTTCGGACTTAAAAATGGAAAAACTTGATGTTTTATGAAATTTGATAGGATTCATGGATTTTGAGGCCTAATTCGATGTGTATGATGTTTTTTTGGAGATTTGATTGTACGGGCAAGTTCATAGGAGGTTGTGTGAGTAATCTGTGAAGTTTGGTATCATTCCGAGATATATAGGTCAGTTCGGCACATTGTTAGAGAGGTTAGAAAACTTAAAATTCCTAAGTTTGGTTATTGAGGTTTGGGGGTGTGATTTTGAGTTTTAGCGTTGTTTTGAGTGTTCCGAAGGCTCGAGCGAGTTCGTATTATGATTTGGGACTCGTTGGTATATTCGAATTAGGGCTCGGGTGGGCCCAGGTGCCTTCCGGGCACCTAACGAGGCTAAAAACCAGGAAACTCTGCTGCTGGTGCACCTGCTCTGGTGTGACCGCAGGTGCGGTTGCCGAGCATCGAAGGTGCGAGACCGCAAGAGCGGTCCCAGGCAGCGCAGGTGCGAGCACTAGTAGCTTGGCCAGCCTTCGCAGGTGCGGAGCATTTCATCGCAGGCGCGAGACTGCAGGTGCGGTCTCCCCTTCATAGGTGCGAATCCAGACCCCTAGCCCAATTCCGTAGGCGCGAGGTTCTCCTTGCAAGAGTAAGACCGGAGGTGCTGTCCCAGCCATCGCAGGTGTGATCACTATTCAGGCAGTGAGTTTAAGTACGAGTTTTAAACCCATTTTCCTCATTTCTCACCTTCTTCCTTAGGCGAATTCCACCATTTTTAAGAGCTTTCGACCAGGTCTTGTGAGGTAAGTAAATTCCACCCATAAATTTGTTTCATGCATGTATCTTAGCCTAATTAACTACTCAAATTAGTGCAAGAATTGAAGAAAATGGGTAGTAACCTAGAACTTGTGATCACCTTAGAATTTTCAGTGAATTGGCCATGAAACCAAGTAAAAATCGTATATTTATGATCCTTAGGCCTTGGGTGAGTGTTTCCTTCGAGAGTTTTGAGAATCCGAGAGAGCGGGCCCGGGGTCGAATTTTGATAAATTTGAAAGAATGCTAGGAAATGGATAATTAGGACATGTGATCGAATCCTTGAATCCTTATTGATATACTTGAGTTGATTATGCCTAGATAATACCATTGCGGAGTCGAATTCTAAAGGAAAGGCGGTGTTAGAGGATTTATTGCTATACATTGGACCCGAGGTAAGTGTTCGATCTAACCTTAGATTGAGGGAATAGGAGTTGGGTATAATATTCTACTTGCTAATTGTCAAATACGATGTATAGGCATGGTGACGAGTATCTATACATTGGTGTCTAGCATGACCGTGAGTCCTTATATTGTGAATATTCTGATTTTGTGGTAATTTCCATGCTTAATTGATGATTTCTATATGTTGTGAAGAATATGTGAAGGGAATTGTATTCTGTAAACTCCGTTGGAGCATTGGCTCAAATTGTGTAACGAATAATGAAGAAATATGAGATATTACGTCTTTGGAGAATTGGCTCAAATTGTGAAATAAATAATGAAGAAATATGAGATATTACATCCTTTGGAGCATTGGCTCAAGTGATAGAATAAATCATGGAAATGAAAGTGAAAGAAAGAGAAAGAGTTATTGAAATATACCCTTGCCGGGATTTAATTGTTTAATTGATGTTTCCCTTGCCGGGACTTAATTGTTTGATATTGTCTCCCTTGCCGGGATTTCTATTTCTATTTTGTTTACTCCCTTGCCCGTTGTTTGTGATTGATGTTTGGGTGAGGAAGAGTGTTAAAGCACGAAGGGTGATGTCGTGCACTTGTTTTGGTGAGAATGAGAGTAAAGCACGAAGGGTGATGCCGTGCACTTGTCTTGGTGAGAATGAGAGTAAAGCTCGAAGGGTGATGCCGTGCATTATTTCATATTGTCTCCCTTGCTGGGATGTTGAGATATCTGTTATTGTTCCCTTGCCAGGATTTCTATGTTTATTCTGTTTACTCCCTTGCCCTTGTTTGTGATTGCTGTTTGGGTGAGGAAGAGTGCTAAAACACGAAGGGTGATGCCGTGCATTATTTGTTATTGTGAGGAAAGAGTGTAAAGCACGAAGGGTGATGCCGTGCCATATGACGTACCATTCCGTACCGATATTCATTGATTACATTATACATTGCATAGTGAGGAAAGAGAGTAAAAGCACGAAGGGTGATGTCGTGCCATGATTTACATTGATTACATTCTACATTGCATAGTGAGGACGAGCGTAAAAGCACGAAGGGTGATGCCGTGCCATGATTTACATTGATTACATTATACATTACATAGTGAGGACGAGAGTAAACGCACGAAGGGTGATGCCGTGCAAGTTTGTGATTTCTTGTCCTTGTTGATATGCTGGCTTTGTTGTTCTTTTCCTTATTGAGATTTCTTATATGAAATTGTTATCTCCCCACAACATGTTCCCCTTCCTTTATTAATTGTTTTCTCCCTATATTTCTTATCCGTTGTATATATGTATACATTTATTTGAACTGCACAGGTTTATTTGGTAGTATGGTTCTAGCCTCGTCACTACTTTGCCGAGGTTAGGCTAGGCACTTACTCAGTACATGGGGTCGGTTGGGCTGATGCTATACCTGCACTTCTTTATGTTGTGCAGATTACGCAGCCGGACCCGGAGGACATCATTAGTGGGAGTGTCTTCCATCTTGTTATAGAGGCTTCGAAGTATACCCACTGGCGTTTGTGGGCCTTGGCATCTTTTCCATCCCTTTGTCTTCGATTCTGTCTTGTTTTTCCTTTAGTTTCAGAGGAAGATATGTATTTCCTTTCAGACTTTTATTTAGCACTCTTAGACAGTTCGTGAGTTAGTGACACCAGGTTTTGGGAAATTTTGCGTCGATGTATTGTGATTGTCTTTACTTAACTTAAAATCGTATTTATTTCCGCTGTTTAATTTGTGAACTGATTTAGTTTATTCTGTTAGAATGAGGTTATGATGCTAGTTTAGCTACACACGTTGGCTTGTCTAGCGGGTTCAATATTAGACGCCATCACGGCCCGACGGTGGGATTTCGGGGCGTGAGAAGTTGGTATCAGAGCTGTAGGTTGCTTAGGTCTCACAACTCACGGACAACTTGGTAGAGTCTGAGGGATCAGTACGGAGATGTCTGTATATATCCCCCAGTGGCTGCAAAGTTAGGATGACTCCATATTTCTTTTCTTATCTGTCGTGCGCTATGATTCTGAGTAATGAGTGAGTTTCTATTCTATTCTCTCGCAGATGGCGAGCATGCATGCTTCCCTTGGTTCCGCCCAGCAGCCTGACACTCTTGCTACAGCTCCTACTCGGGGTCGAGGTCAAGGACGAGGCCGTGCTAGAGGCCGAGGCCGGGGCCGGGCTCAGCCTAGAACAACATCCCCAATGGAGGACCCTCAGGTCGAGTATGACGAGGAGGTCCCAGGTCCGGCAGTCCCAAATGGACTAACTCAGGTCCCAGAGGGGTTCATAGCTACCTCAGTGCTTCAGGACACCCTTGTCCGTCTAGTAGGACTCATGGAGAGTGTAGCACAGGTAGGTCTTCTTCCTGCAGCACCAGCCGTCTCTCAGGCTGGGGGAGGTGCCCAGACTTCTGTCGCCCGTGTGCCAGAGCAGCTAGCTCCACAGTTTCAGGCTCCGGCACCTCAGCCAGTCGGAGTAGCTCAGTCGGGTATTGCAGCACCGGTAGCATAGGGAGCACCTATGTCAGCAGATGCTCTGTGGAGAGTGGACCAGTTCACCAAGTTATTTACTGCTACTTTCACTGGTTCACCATCAGAGGACCCCCAGGATTATTTGGATAGCTGCCATGAGGTTCTCAGGAATATGGGCATAGTGGAGTCCAACGAGGTTGACTTCGCTACTTTTCAGTTATCTGGTGCAACCAAGAGTTGGTGAAGAGATTATTGCCTAGCCAGACCAGCTGGATCTACACCTTTGACTTGGACTCAGTTCTCAAAGGTATTTCTAGGGAAGTTTCTTCCCATTAGTCAGAGAGAGGACCTTCGGAGGCAACTTGAGCGTCTCTAGAAGGGATCTATGTCAGTCACTCAGTATGAGACCAGATTCATCACTCTAGCCCGACATGCTCTTATGATACTTCCCACTGATCGGGAGAGGGCTCGGAGATTTATCGAGGGATTGGCCTGGCCTATCAGACTTCAGATGGCTAGAGAGTTAGGTACAGATATATCATTCCAGGATGCGGCCAATGTGGCCAGGAGGAATGAGATTTTGTGACAGGATGGTGGTCAGGGGGCTGACAAGAGGCCCCGTCATTTCGGTTGTTTCAGTGGAGCCTCATCTGAGGGCAGGGATTCTTCAGGTAGAGGTCACCCTCCTAGGCCTTTTCAGTCAGCTCTCCAGGTTTCCCATGGTACTTCAGGTGGTCGTGGTTATTAGCCGCACTATTCTGATCACCAGCCCTACAGCGCGCCACCAGCTCCCACAAGTGCACCGCCGCATCAGAGTTTTCAGGGTGGTCATTCAGGTCGACAGGGTCAGATTCAGTTCCCTCAGTAGCCGAGGTCTTGTTACACTTGAGGCGATCCGGGTCACCTTGCCAGGTTCTGCCCTCGAGCATCAGGTAGTTCTCAGCATCAGGGTTCTCGTGTCATGGTACAGGCACCGGGTGTTACACAGCCTGCCCAGCCATCTAGGGGTGGGGGTAGAGGTGCTACAGGTGGAGGTAGAGGTCATAGAGGTGGAGCTCAGACCGCCAGAGGTGGAGGCCATCTAGCAGTCGGTCGTCCCAGAGATGTGATTCAGGGTGGTGGGGCCCAGCCCCAATGTTATGCTCTTCCAGCCAGGCCAGAGGCTAAGTCTTCAGATGCAGTTATTATAGGTACTATTCGGGTTTGTGATCGAGATGCTTCAGTGCTATTTGATACCAGGGTCTACGTGTTCATATGTGTCCTCTCATTTTGCACCATACCTGGTCATGCCTAGTGATCCACTGAGTATTCTTGTTTATGTATCTACACTAGTGGGTGATTATATCGTGGTTGATCGAGTCCATCGTTCTTGTGTTGTGGTGATTGGGGTCTTGAGACCCGTGTTGATTTGTTGCTTTTGGGTATGGTCGACTTTGATGTTATATTGGGGATGGACTGATTGTCCCCATATTATGCCATCTTGGATTGTCATGCCAAGACGGTGACCTTAGCCTTGCCAGATTGGAGTGGAAGGGAATTCCTGGTCATTCTACCCGTAGTGTTATTTCGTACGTGAAGGCTCGGCGCATGGTCGAGAAGGGGTGTTTGGCTTATTTGGCTTATGTGCGCGATTCCAGTGTTGAGGTTCCCTCTATTGATTCGGTACCCGTGGTTCGTGAGTTTTCTGAGGTTTTCCCTTCAGACCTGCCGGGGATGCCACCCGATAGGGACATTAATTTCTACATTGATCTGGCTCTGGGCACCCAGCCCATTTCTATTCCGCCGTATCGTATGGCCCCGCCAGAGTTGAAAGATTTGAAGGAACAGTTGCAGGATTTGCTTGGGAAGGGTTTCATTAGACCTAGTGTTTCTCCTTGGGGTGCTCCAGTATTGTGTGTGAAGAAAAAGGACGGTTCGATGAGGATGTGCATTGATTACCGGCAGTTGAACAAGGCTAAAATCAAGAATAAGTATCCATTGCCGAGGATTGATGATTTGTTCGATCAGCTTCGGGGTGCCAGGGTATTTTCAAAGATAGACTTGAGGTCTGGCTACCATCAGTTGAGGATTAGGGCATCCGATGTCCCTAAGACAGCTTTCCGCACTCGGTACGGGCATTACGAGTTCTTAGTCATGTCGTTTGGGTTGACAAAAGCCCCAGCAGCTTTTATGGACTTGATGAACCGAGTGTTCAGGCCTTATTTGGACTCGTTCATGATAGTCTTCATTGATGATATATTGATATACTCCCGTAGTCAGGAGGAGCACGAGCAACATCTCAGAGTGGTTCTTCAAACTCTGAAGGATAGTCAGCTTTATGCAAAGTTTTCGAAGTGCTAGTTCTGGTTGAGTTCAGTTGCATTCCTGGGTCATGTCGTGTCAGCAGAGGGTATTCAGGTTGACTCGAAGAATATTGAGGCAGTCAAGAACTGGCCTAGACCAGCATCAACTGTAGAGATTCGGAGTTTCTTGGGATTAGCAGGCTATTATCGTCGGTTCGTGGAGGGGTTCTCATCTATTGCAGCCCCAATGACCAGGTTGACCCAGAAGAGTGCCCAGTTCAAATGGTCGGACGAGTGTGAGGCGAGCTTTCAGAGGCTCAAGACAGCTCTGACTACATCACCGGTATTGGTTTTTCCCACAGGTTCAGGGCCTTATACAGTCTATTGCGATGCTTCTCATATTGGGTCTTGGTGCAGTATTGATGCAGGATGGCAAGGTCATTGCTTATGCTTCGAGGCAGTTGAATATTCATGAGAAGAACTATCCAGTGCATGATTTGGAGTTGGCAGCCATCGTCCACGCATTGAAGATTTGGAAGCACTACCTGTATGGCGCNATGGGCAGTCCTGCTTTTATTCTAGTCAGTCAGAGGCCGCTTGCTTTGGATGTTCAGGCTTTGGCCAATCGATTTGTGAGGTTGGATATTTCTGAGCCTAGTTGAGTGTTGGCTTGTACGGTCTCTCGTTCTTCATTATTGGAGTGTTTCCGTGATCGGCAGTTTGATGAACCCTATTTGTGTGTCCTTAGGGACACGGTGCAACGCGGAGGTACCAAGAAGGTGACCTTAGATAATGATGGAGTTTTGAGATTACAGGGGCGAGCTTGTGTGCCCAATGTTGATGGGATTCGAGAGTTGATTTTAGAGGAGGCCCATAGTTCCCGGTACTCATATTCATCCGGGCACCGCGAAGATGTATCAGGATTTGCGGAAGCATTACTGGTGGCGTAGAATGAAGAAGGATATTGTGGCATATCGTGGTTGAATTGTCAACAAGTTAAGTAAGAGCACCAGATGCCTGGTGGTTTATTTCAGAGGATTGAGCTTCGGAGTGGAAGTGGGAGAGGATCACTATGGACTTCTGTTGACCCGAAAGAAGTTTGATGCAGTTTGGGTCATTGTTGATAGGCTGACCAAGTCAGCGCATTTCATTCCTGTGGCAGTTTCCTATTCATCCGAGAGGTTAGCTGAGATCTATATCCGAGAGATTGTTCGCCTTCATGGTGTGTCGGTATCTATCATTTCGGACCGGGGCGCGCAGTTTACCTTACGTTTCTGGGGAGCAGTTCAGTGAGAGTTAGGCACCCAGGTGGAGTTGAGCACAACATTTCATCCTCAGAAGGATGGGCAGTCCGAGCGGGCTATTCAGATATTGGAGGATATGCTCCGAGCTTGTGTTATTGACTTTGGAGGATCATGGGATCAGTTATTGCCTTTAGCAGAGTTTGCCTACAACAACAGCTACCAGTCGAGTATCCAGATGGATCTTATGAGGCTTTATATGGTAGGCGGTGTCGATCTCCGGTTGGATGGTTTGAGCCAGGAGAGGCTCGGTTGTTGGGTACAGATTTGGTTCAGGAGGCCTTGGACAAGTTCAGGATAATTCAGGATAGGCTTCGTACAGCTCATTCCAGGAAAAAGAGTTATGCAGATCGTAAGGTTCGAGATGTGGCTTTCATGGTTGGGGAGCGAGTATTGCTCCGAGTGTCGCCTATGAAGGGCGTGATGAGATTTGGGAAGAAGGGCAAGATTAGCCCAAGGTTCATTAGTCCGTTTGAGATTCTTGATTGAGTGGGGAAGTGGCTTACAGACTTGCATTTCCACCTAGCTTATCAGCCGTACATACAGTTTTTCATGTGTCCATGCGTCAGAGGTATCACGGCGATCCAAACCACGTGTTAGATTTCAGCACTGTCCAGTGGGACAAGCACCTATCTTATGAGGAGGAGCCGGTAGCCATTCTAGATCGAGGAGGAGCCGGTAGCCATTCTAGATCGGCAGATTCGTCAGTTGAGGAGTTTCCCTTCTATTCGTGTTCAGTGGAGGGGTCAGCCTCTTGAGGCATCGACCTGGGAGTTCGAGTCCGATATGCGGAGTCGTTACCCTCATTTATTTCCCGACTCAGGTACTTCCTTCCTCTGTCCGTTCGAGAACGAACGGTTGTTTTAGAGGTGGAGAATGTGACGACCCAAAGGGTCATCACCTATGTTATTACCCATCCCGTACTTCCGAGGCCTTGAAAACCTCATTTGTATTTGCCTCGATTTGCATGTGCAGTCCGAGCGCATAGCCGGACAGCTTAAATATGAAATTCTGTGGAAAATGCTAAGATTTGATATTAAAATGAATAATTTTGACTTCGGTCAACATTTTGGGTAAACGGACTCGGACCCGTGATTTGACGGTCCAGGAGGGTCCGTAGGAAAATATGAGACTTGGGTGTATGCCCAAAATCGAATTCCGAGGTCCCAAGCCCGAGAAATGAATTTTTGAGTAAAATTGTTTTCTGAAAATATTTAAGGAAATTGAAAATGAAATCTGATTAGAAAGTAATGGTATCGGGCCCGTATTTTGGTTCCGGCGCCCGGTACATATCTTATATATGGTTTAAGCACTTTCTGTAAAGCTTGGTTGAAATCGGATTTTGTTTGACGTGTTTCGGACTTAAAAATGGAAAAACTTTATGTTTTATGAAATTTGACAGGATTTATGGATTTTGAGGCCTAATTCGATGTGTATGATGTTGTTTTGGCGATTTGATCGCATGGGAAAGTTCGTAGGAGGTTTTGTGAGTAATCTGTGAAGTTTGGTATCGTTCCGAGATATATAGGTCAGTTCGGCACATTGTTAGCGAGGTTAAAAAATTTAAAATTCCTAAGTTTGGTTCTTGAGGTTTGGGGTTGTGATTTTGAGTTTTAGCGTTGTTTTGAGTGTTCTGAAGGCTCGAGCGAGTCCGTATTATGATTTGGGACTCGTTGGTATATTTGGATTAGGGATCGGATGGGCCCAAGTGCCTTCCGGGAACCTAACGGGGCTAAAAACCAGCAAACTCAGCTGCTGGTGCACCTGCTCTGGTGTGACCGTAGATGTGGTTGCCCAACATCGCAGGTGCGAGGCCGCAAGAGCGGTCCCAGGCATCGCAGGTGCGAGCACCAGTGGCCTGGCCAGCCTTCGCAGGTGCGGAGCATTTCATTGCAGGTGCGGTCTCCCTTCGCAGGTGCGATCCCAGACCCCCCAGCACAATTCCGTAGGCGCGAGGTTCTCCTCGCAAGCACGAGACCGTAGGTGCGGTCCCATCCATCGCAGATGCGATCACTGTTCAGGCAGTGAGTTTAAGTACGGGTTTTAAACCCATTTTCCTCATTTCTCATCTTCTTCCTTAGGCAAATTCCACCATTTTTAAGAGCTTTCGACCAGGTCTTGTGAGGTAAGTAAATTCCACCCATAAATTTGTTTCATGCATGTATCTTAGCCTAATTAACTACTCAAATTAGTGCAAGAATTGAAGAAAATGGGTAGTAACCTAGAACTTGTGATCATCATAGAATTTTCTATGAATTGGCCATGAAATCAAGTAAAAATCATATATTTATGATCCTTAGGACTTGGGTGAGTGTTTCCTTCAAGAGTTTCGAGAATCCGAGCGAGCGGGCCCGGGGTCGAATTTTGATAAATTTGAAAGAATGCTTGGAAATGGATAATTAGGCCATGTGATCGAATCTTTGAATCCTTATTGATATACTTGAGTTGATTATGCCTAGATAATACCATTCCGGAGTCGAATTCTAAAGGAAGGGCGGTGTTAGATGGTTGATTGCTATACTTTGGACCCGAGGTAAGTGTTCAGTCTAACCTTAGCTTGAGGGAATAGGAGTTGAGTATAATTTGATACTTGCTAATTGTCCAATATGATGTATAGGCATGGTGACCTGTATCTATACATTGGTGTCTAGCATGACCGTGAGTCCTTATGTTGTGAATATACTGATTTTGTGGTAATTTCCATGTTTAGTTGATGATTTCTATATGTTGTGAAGAATATGTGAAGGGAATTGTAGTCTGTAAACTCTGTTGGAGCATCGGCTCAAATTGTGTAATGAATAATGAAGAAATATGAGATATTACGTCTTTGGAGCATTGGCTCAAATTGTGAAATGAATAATGAAGAAATATGAGATATTACATTCTTCGGAGCATTTGCTCAAGTGATAGAATAAATCATGGAAATGAAAGTGAAAGAAAGAGAAAGCGTTATTGAAATATACCTTTGCCGGGATTTAATTGTGTAATTGATGTTCCCTTGTCGGGATTTAATTGTGTAATTATTGTTCCCTTGCCGGGATTTAATTGTGTAATTGATGTTCCCTTGCCAGGATTTAATTGTTTAATTATTGTTCCCTTGCTGGTATTCCTTTTTTTATTTTGTTTACTCCCTTGCCCGTTGTTTGTGATTGCTGTTTGGGTAAGGAAGAGTGTTAAAGCACGAAGGGTGATGTCGTGCACTTGTTTTGGTGAGAATGAGAGTAAAGCACGAAGGGTGATGTCGTGCACTTGTCTTGGTGAGAATGAGAGTAAAGCACGCAGGGTGATGCTGTGCATTGTTTGATATTGTCTCCCTTGCTGGGATGTTGAGATTTCTGTTATTGTTCCCTTGCCGGGATTTCTATGTTTATTCTATTTACTCCCTTTCCCATGTTTGTGATTGTTGTTTGGGTGAGGAACTATGTTTGGGATTTGATTCGTGCCTTTCTAACTTCCTTTCTTCGTGACTAGGTGATGATGCTCTACGACCAGGTTTTCTCCAAATCTCGTGCTAAGCTTGCCCGATGCGAAGACGAGCTTAGGAAGATCATGCTGGAACATGATGAACTTAAGGCCCTCTATGTAAGAAAAGAGAAGGAACTTAAGGACCTTCGAGCCCGTTCGAAGGAGGCGTCTCGAGAACGGACCGATCTCATCGAGCAGGTAACATAGCCTTTGTTGGATTATTTTACATTTACTCATTTTAGTGTTCTAATGTCTCAATTCAATCTTTGCAGCTCAAGCAGAAGGATGACCTGGTGAGGCAACTTCAGGAGGATCTTAGGGTCAAAGACACTAAGATCCTTGGACTGAGGCAGCATATGGATGAGGTATCTTCCGAGAAGGACACTCTTCGAGAAAAAATGACCTCGGCTGAGCACCAACTTCTGAGTGCAAAAGAGAAGGGCCGTAAATATAAGGAGCTTTATGCTGAATCGGCCGCTGAGCTATCCAATGTCAAGTCCGAAGCTAATGCACTCATTTCTTCATATCGGACTGACGCTGCTGCTGCAAATGCTCGAGCTAAGAAGGTATCTGCTGAAGCCGAGCTCAAGCTAACTCGTTCCCTCGACCATGCTCGACTGGAATCTTGAAGCAAAGCTATCGAGGAGGTTCATGCCAAAGGTTTTGATCTTTCTGCCGAGATCGAGAAAGTGAAGGCCTTAGAAGAAAAATCGGATGCGCTGCTCACTTCTGATGAGGATTCTGCTAGTAGCTCAGAGAGGTGGTGAGGATGAAGATGAAGTCCCCGAGGGAAAAGTGGAACCAACAGAAGATTAGGCTTCTATTGTTTTCCTTTTTGGGTAAGAGCTCCATGTGGGAGCTTCTGTAGACATATTTTGTACTCTCACTATGAATACAAAAAATCTTTGTTTCATCTTTGTTGTTAATTTCTGCCTTGCCTTTGTCTTTTTGATGTTGTTGATGATTAGTCTGATGTATTGGACTTAGAATGTAAAACCCTTAGGTTTCGTGTTCGATCAACGATCGGTAATAGGTGATCTCTTAGGGTTCGATCCTCGAGCTAATCTTTAGCTCGGGACTTTCGAGTTCGAACTAAGTGAGGTTTCGAGCACAGAGTGCTTCGACCTTTAAGTTCTTTTAGGTATCGACCCTTAGTCTTTGAGACATCGTCCTTAGGCTCTTTTCAATTTGGCCCTTGGGATTTTTTCAATTCGGCCCTTAGGCTCTTACATATCGGTCCTTAGGCTCTTACAAATTGGGTCAATTCGACCTCTAAAATGGCTACAATTTTCCTCCTTTCGGGCTAAAGACTTTTAAAAATTTATTTATTCCTTGTCATGTTTTTTTATCCGTCCGACTTTTTGACGGTTCGATTGATAAGAACCTCGATTACAAGTTGATGTGCGACAATAATTGAGTACTTCG
This sequence comes from Nicotiana knightiana, assembly GCA_005239525.1. NCBI lineage: Eukaryota > Viridiplantae > Streptophyta > Magnoliopsida > Solanales > Solanaceae > Nicotiana > Nicotiana knightiana. Next base: position 23,261 of record ML382248.1, on the reverse strand, counting down.
TGAAGTTATCTCGAAGGCTAATTTTCTCGAAGCCTTTACATTGTTCGGAGTTGATATTTTTGAAGCCCCTTTTCTTATGCCGAGGGTATCCTGATTTAACCGGTTTTTTTTGAAGTATTTGAAGGCCATTAGTTTTATGTCGGAAGTCGAACATCTCTGAGCCGCATTATTTCGGTCGCAACCTTTTCATATGACCGTAGTCTTTATATTTGGTTGTAGCCTTTAGTCCCCGGGTGAGATGACCTCGACTTTAATATTGAGGGTATGCCTTTTTAGGGGTCTTACAAGTTCAAATATATAGCCTTGGCCTTAATATTGGGGGTGTGCCTTTTTTAAGGTCTTATAAGTTTGAGTATGCCTCGTTGAGGTCTTATAAGTTTGATGTTGCCTCATTGAGGTCTTATGATTTGATATTTCCTCATTGAGGTCTTATGAGTTTGAGTCTTTGATGATTTGATAAGTTGATTGTCGATGACAGTCCCCAAATGTTCGGGAGTATTTGTCCCTTGAGCCATTTCATGTGAAAACAGTAAACTTCTTTGAGGCACAAAGTGTTTTGATAAATAAGAATACTTCTTCGAATAATGCGTACATGTTTTTTCCTTGGGGGGCTCGACTATTCTACATGGACATGGTTCATTTGACCATTTGGTCTATTAAAATATTCTCCTATCGAGGCCCTCTTTGGCATAACTTGTTTTCTTCAAAAAGGTGACCTCCGAGGGTGATTCCCCCTAGTATTCAAGGTTGATTGAAAAATAAGCCTTGAATACTTGTTGAGTTTTCCTTAGGTAGCATGTAGATGTTTCCTCGTTAAAAACCTTTCTGGTAAAACCCATTTGGGATAAAACCCGATCTAAGGGAAAAAGAGTGCAACGCATGCTTTAAAACCCAAGGTCTTCGAGCTGAAGGGTGCTTCGATTCCTCTCAATCAAACACCTGTAACAAGTTAGTATGAAATATAAACGAAAAGGGAGAAGGTTATACCTTAGAAATAATCGCGCTTGAGCATCGATATATTCCAATTGCTTGGAAGTTGATCGCCTTCCATGGTGCTAAGTTTGTAGGACCCTTTGCCTACTACTCCGAGGATGCGGTACGGTCCTTCCCAACTAGGGCCTAGCTTCCCTTCATTTGGGTTTCGAGTGTTAAGGGTGACTTTCCTTAGAACTAAGTCCCCGACTCCGAAGTAGCGGAGGTTCGTTCTTCTGTTGTAGTACCTTTCTATCCTTTGTTTTTGAGCAGCCATTCGAACTAGTGCGGACTCGCGCTTTTGATCTAGTAGTTCGAGGGCGGTATTTATGGCCTCGTTGTTTGAGTCCTCGGTGGCATACTGAAATATGACACTCGGTTCTCCTACTTTGACTAGCATCAATGCCTCGGACCCATATGCCAAAGAGAACGGGGTCTCCCCTGTGCTCGACTTTGAAGTCGTTCGATATGCCTATAGTACTTCGGGTAGCACTTCTCTCCACTTCCCCTTCCCCTTCGCATTCTCTAACTTCTTCTTTAAGTTTTGAATGATAGTTTTATTTGTGGACTCAGCTTGACCATTTGCACTTGGGTGGTAAGGCGTCGAGAGAATCATTTTGATTTTATGATCCTCGAGGAATTTCGTCACCTTGCTTCTCATTATCACACGTAATCTCGGAGGGGATCCCGAATCGACATATGATGTGGTCCCATATGAAGTCGATGACTTCTTTTTCTCTTATCTTCTCGAAGGACTGCGCTTCTACCCATTTCGAGAAGTAGTCAGTCATAAACAAGATAAATCTAGCTTTACCTGGTGCCGTTGGTAGGGGGACGACGATGTCCATCCCCCATTTCATGAATGGCCACGGGGATAGGACTGAGTGTAGCTGTTCACCAGGTTGATGTATCATCGGTGCGAATCTTTGGCATTTGTTACATCTTCGAACGAACTCCTTCCTTGGAGTCCTTTCCCATGCTATCCCAGTAATACCCCGCTCTGATTACCTTTCGAACTAAAGAATTAGCACCAGAGTGGTTTCCACAAGTGCCTTCGTGGATTTCTCGTAGCACATGGTCGGTGTCCCCCGGTCCCAAGCACACTGCTAGTGGTCTGTCAACGGCCCTTCTGTACAATGTTCCATTCTCGTCGAGTGAAAATAGGGCTGCTTTTGCTCGAAGGGCCCTCGATTCCTTTGGGTGCGTGGGGAGATTCCCATGTTTCAAGTAGTCGATGTATTTGTTTCTCCAATCCCATGTCAGACTTGTTGAGTTGATTTCTGCATGGCCTTCTTCAATCACCGACTTTGATAGTTGTACGACAGCCCTCGGGATTATGTCATCTTCTTCAACCAAGGATCCCAAGTTGGCGAGTGCATCGGCCTCACTATTCTGTTCTCGAGGTATGTGGACCAGGGTACACTCTTTGAAGTGATGCAATGTCACTTGAAGCTTATCGAAGTTTATTTGCATCATGTCTTCTCGAACTTCGAAGCTTCCATTTACTTGGTTGACTACCAAAAGAGAGTCACATTTTGCCTCGATGAACTCTGCTCCTAGGCCCTTGACTAGTTTGAGACCTGCAATCATGGCCTTATACTTGGCCTCATTGTTAGTCAACTTCGAAGTTTTTATGGATTGCCTAATTATGCCGCCCGTAGGAGGTTTTAGAACTATAAGGTAGCCCGGACCCTTTCACATTCGAGGCACCGTCAGTGAAGAGGGTCCATACCCCCGATTATGTGCCTGTTTTTAACAAGAGTTCTTTTTATACTTCGGGCACGAGAGTAGGCATAAAATCGGCCACGAAGTCTACCAAAATTTGAGACTTGATGGCCGTTCGAGGTCGATATTCGATATCGTACCCTCCAAGTTCCATGGCTCATTTGGCCAATCAGACTGATATTCAGGCTTATGCAAGATGTTTCGAAGTGGAGATGTAGTTAACACACATATAGGATGACATGAAAGTATGGTTTCAACTTCCTAGATGCACTTACTAATGCAAGAGCTAATTTTTCTAAGTGTGGATACCTGGTTTCAGCATCTCCCAGGGTCCGACTTATGTAATAAATAGGGAATTGTGTAACCTTTTTCTTCTCGAACCAACACGCCACTTACCGCAACTTCGAACACGGCCACATACAAGTATAGTGTTTCATCCTCCTTCAGAGTATGTAGCAAAGGTGGGCTCGAGAGATACCGTTTTAATTCTTCTAAGGTCTGTTGGCATTCCGAAGTCCACTCGAAGTTGTTTTTCTTCTTGAGAAGGGAGAAAAAGTGATGACTCCAATCTGATGACCTCGAGATGAATCGTCCTAAGGATGTTATCTGCCCGGTCAGCCGCTGTACTGCTTTCACATTTTTTACCACGGTGATCTCCTCGATGGCTTTGATTTTGTCGGGGTTGATCTCGATCCCCCTGTTTGACACCATGAAGCCCAAAAATTTTCCCGAGCCGATTCCAAAAGCGCATTTATCGGGGTTGAGCTTCATGTTATATCTCCTTAGGATATTAAACGTTGCCTACAAATAAGTCAAATGTTCCTCTGCACAGGGAATTAACTAGAATGTCATCAATGTAAACTTCCATAAACTTTCCTATTGATGTTCGAACATCTTATTAACTAGGCATTGGTATGTAGCTCCTACATTTTTTAGCCCAAAGGGCATTACATTATAGCAATATGTGCCATACTTCGTGATAAACAAAGTCTTTTCCTGGTCCTCCCAGTTCATTTGAATTTGATTGTACCTGGAGTAGGCGTCGATAAAAGTAAGGGTCTCGTGGCCAGCCGTAGCATCGATTAGACGGTCGATGTTTGGTAGTGGGAAAGAATATTTAGGGAATGCTTTGTTCAAATCTTTGTAATATACACACATTCTCAGTTTATTTCCCTTTTTAGGGACTACTACTACGTTAGCTAGCCATTCGGGGTATTTTACCTCCCTAATGGATCCTATTTTAAAAATCCTAGTTACCTCATCTTTGATGAATGTATGCTTTACCTCGGATTGAGGCCTCCTTTTTTGCTTCACCGATTTGAACCTGAGATCGACACTTAGTCGATGGGTGGTTACCTCCGGTGGGATCCCTGTCATATCTTTTGTTCTGGAAGATGTTCGATCAATACTGCCTGCTCGAGTTCTTCGATAGTGGACTTAGTTGCATCTGATTCCTTGGGGGCAACAAAGGCTTGGGGGGTAAGGAAGTCTTATTCTCCGTCCTCGACCACTTGTTCATCGATCACCTGTCCCTCAGGCTCAATCGAGGGTATGTGTTGTGATTGCTATTTAGCTACCTGTTTGTATTTGAATTTATCTGAGGTAGATGGAGTCGATGCTGGTGCCAAGTATGCACTGCGAACATCTATTTGGTTGCATGCTGATCTCCATACACCGTTTTCACGCCATCTTTTGTTGGAAACTTCATCATTTGATGAAGAGTTGATGATATTGTTCTCATGCTATGTATCAATGGCCTTCCAAGCAGAGCGTTGTACCTCATGTCACCTTCGATGACATGAAATTTGGTGGCTTGTATGGTCCCGACCATGTTGACTGGGAGGATGATTTCCCCCTTAGTTGTTTCACTCACCATGTTGAACCCATTCAGGACTCGAGAGGTGGGCATGATTTGGTCGAGCAGCCCGAGCTACTCCACGACCCTCGACCTGATTATATTGGCCGAACTACCTGGATCCACGAGCACAAGTTTAACTTGAATTACTAGTGCATCATTATGAGGCTGAGATAAGGCCTCGATTTCTTCTTCGCTGAATGTGAGGGTATCCTCGGGAATGTAGTCCCGAGATCACTTCTCCCTTATGATGGATACTTTTGTTCGTTCGAATATGGGTCCATGTGGGCGTCGATTCCTCCGATGATCATATGAATGACATGTTGCGGCTCCTCCTGTTCATTCTTTCTATTTGCAACTCTTTCTCAAAAATAGTTCTTGGGTCTGGTCGCTGAGGAGCTCTCAAAGGTGCCCTTCGTTGAACAAACGGGCTACTGTGAGTGACATGGTATTTGCACATTAAGTTGAGGTTCCTCTGGGAAGGATCTGATTGTATGGGCTTGGGCCACCTGGTATCTCTGATCTTTCCTATGGCTGATATGATGTTTGAGGCATCGATGTTGAAATTATAATCTGACAATCGGGGTGCCTCCAACGGTCCCATATGCCTGTCGAACCCGTTTTTGCTCATGAGTACCCGGGAACTTTGGCCTCGATCTTCCCTTCGATCATTTTGAGGTATATTACGCCTCAAAGCGTTTCTTCGGTCTTCGACATAGGGTTGGTATCTTTCCTTGTTCGGTCTCGGATCCCTTTCTACGTTCCTTGATTCTTTTGATAATAGCCTTCTTGGATATACTGATCCCAGGGGAGCTCCCAATTCGTCGTCCTTGAGCCTGATCTTCGATTGATAGTTGTTGTGAACATCCGCCCAAGTTACGGCGGGATATTCGGTCAAATTTTGCTTCAGCTACTTCGAAGCTATCGAGCTTCATTCATTCAATACCTGAGTGAAGGCTTGCACTACCCAGTCATCGGAGACCGGTGGTAATTCCATTCGCTCCATCTGGAAACGGGATATGAACCCCCTTAGCATCTCGTTCTCTCTTTGTTTGATTTTGAACACATCAGACTTCCTTGTAGCGATTTTTATGGCACCAACATGGCAAACGAATATATTGAATTCGTGGGTAGATTATGATACCACATCATGGCCCCCTTGGATAGGGTTTCTCCAAATTTCTTCAACAGGACAGACTCGATCTCGTCGTCCTTTAAATCGTTTCCTTTTATACCACAAGTATATGTGGTAATATGTTCATTGGGATATGCGGTCCCGTTGTATTTTTGGATGTCGGGCATCCTGAACTTCTTCGAAATAGGCTTCGGATCCGCACTTGGTGGGAACGGCTTCTGCACGAACTTCTTCGAATCCACTCCCTTCAAAATCGAGGGTGCTCCAAGGATTTGGTCGACTCTCGAGTTGTGGGTTTCTACTTTATTTTCTTTGTCCTCTATCTTCTTTTCTCCCAACTCGACCCTTTTAGTGAGTTCCTCGAGCATCCTCATGATGGTGGGGTTAGTTCCTGACCCATTATTGCTCGATCTTTCTAGTGCTGGCTCAACTCGGGGAGTTATTTCCTGTCCTACTATGCTCGGAGTCTTTTGCTGACTCTACGATTGAGCAATAGCAATTTGTTGTGCTTGCAAAATTTCAAAGATTACTTGTAGACTAACTTCTCTTTATACTTGAGCATTTGTCCCTTTTGCGTTAGGTTGGTCCCCTCCACGTACACTTCCTTCAATATCAGTACCCAAATCGACGTGCAAAACAATATGTGAACCTACGTCAACAGGGTTTGGTATGGTGCTACCCCAGGGTTTAGCGGTGGCACGCCGGCCCTTGGAGCCGTTGTACTTTTTTCTCCATGGAAACCAAGACCGTCGTTTACAGGTTCGTTTGCTGAGTTAGACATATCTTAAGTTGAAATAAAAATATCTTTTGGACAAGAAAAAGTGTGAAGAATAACTTGTGTTATCAGAAAACTAGCACCAAAATAATCACTATTATCTTTAACCCCACGGTGGGCGCCAAACTGTTTACCTCAAAAATGGTTTTTAACAATAATACTTGATTTGTGGTTATAAAAATATGTGATTTATTCCAATATTAGTTAGTAATCAAGAAACCGCAAGTGTAAGTAAGAAGAATGTGATAATCGAACCAGCGTTGCTAAAGGAACGAGGGCCTCGATCTTGGTGATTTCAGGGCCTCGAGGCTAGCTTAGTGACGTTAAATTATGAACAATAACTGAAAAATAATAAAGTAGAAGGATAAACTTGAGCACAGCAAACGAGAAAAGTAGAGTAGAATATTCTGTAGCAGTGAAATTCGTGACATTACAAATGATTGGGGTCCCCTTTATATAGGAGGGGAAAACCCTAATATGGTACATGTCTAATTATGACAAATAATACTATTGGTACAACTGTATAACGGTTTAGTACGGGGTTGTACTATCTATGGCAGACCTTATCAGCTCTAACCACGTGCCCTTGGAAATTTCCCGCCTTTCCATGACGATCATCGATTTTACACTGATTCGAGGTAAGCCGTGATGGGCCTTCGATATACTCTCCCGAGGTACACCTTATTGAGGTCGAACTTCAAACTCTACTTTGAGCCTCTCGAACTCGGGCTCGGAACACCGCAGAACTCAAAATCGAACTCCTCCGATTTCGGTCGTATACAATTATTTAACCCATTACAGATTTACCCCAACATGGATACACAATTGAATTCTAATGAGAAATGGCCTAAAATAACTAAAAAATTACAAACTAAAAGAAAAGGATTAATAAAAAATTGAAGCATACTAGATGAATGAGTGACTGATCAAGGATGTTGTGTGTGTGGACAGATGAAATCACCAAGAAATTTCAAGAGGGCACTATTTCTATGCTCAGAGAGTGAAAAACGTAACAAATGACCTTGTTCCTCCATTTATTCTAGTTGGTAGGTTAAGGGAAAGAGGTGCGAGTGCGGCCGTATAATTTCATGTGCGGTCCACACTCTTTTACCTGGTGACCTTAATTCAGCATCTCATCTGCGATCCGTACACTTTTGTGTGTGGCCACGGATTTCATGTTGCGGTCCCAGATTTCCTTTTGCAGTCGCACATCGACCTTTTCTCTGAAGAATAAACTTCAGAGAGCTGACATTTTAAACCTTTCATTTGTGCAGTCCTCAAGATAATTGTACAGTCGCATTGCACTTTTGCTGCAGCAACCATAGATGTGCGGTCCGCACAAATCAACTGCGGTCCGCAATTCTTACAACACTTAGCCAGATTTCTGTTCACAATTCCTACAAGTCACAGTCAGCCCTGTAGCACACTTCAAATCAAGTTATCACAAAAATAAAACCTAACTACAAAAAGAAAAAAAGGAAAAAAACATGGGTTGCCTCCCAAGAAGCGCCTGATTTAACGTCACGGCACGATGCAGAATACCATCAATTGAAATGAATGACCGCCACGACGTGCCTATCTCCAACCTTTCCCAAATACTGCTTCATCTGGTAACCACTGACTCAGAATACTTCATTATTTTTTTTCTTCAATTTTAATGCACAAAAAGGTGTCACACCCATAATTTCAAAAGGACCACGCCATTTAGACTTTTGCTTCCCAGAGAACATCCTCAACCTTGAGTTAAACAACAATACAAGATCTCCCACCTTGAACTCTTTGTTTCAAATGTATTTTTCATGAAGATATTTCATCTTTTCTTTGTACAAGGATGAACTTGCATAAGCATGGTACCAAACTCATCCAATTCATTCAAATGTGCAACCCTCAAGTAAGCATCTACCTCCCAATCAAGATTCAACTTTGTTAGAGCCCACATGGCCTTGTGCTCTAGTTCCACCAGAAGATGACAAGCTTTTCTGAACACCAACTGGTATGGCGACATTCTGTTAGGTGTTTTGTAAGACGTCCAATAAGCCCATAATGCATCATCAAGCTTCTTGGACCAATCGTCCGATTAGCATTCACCGTTTTGGACAAGATACTTTTTATCTCCAGGTTGGAAACTTCCACTTGCCCACTAGCTTGTGGGTGATAAGGAGTCGTGACTTTACCATACTTGCTAAGCAAGGTGTCGAAAGCCTTGTTGAAAAAAAGTGACCCCCATCTCTTATAATAGAACGTGGAGTACCAAACCATACGAAAATATTCTTCTTCAAGAAAGACACCACACTTCTCACCTCATTGTTGGGTAAAGCAACAGCCTCAACCCATTTGGACACACAATCAACCGCGACCAAGATGTAGGTGTTTCCACAAGAACTCACTAAAGGGCCCATGAAGTCAATACCCCACACATTGAAAATATCAATCTTCAAGTTGGGTCGAGAGGCATTTCATTCTTCTTTGAGATTCTATAGGCCCGTTGATATTCATCACATCTTTTCACTAGCTCACTTGCATCCTTGTAAAGAGTGGGCCAATAGAACCACAACTAAGCACTTTTCCCGTCGTTCTTGCTCCACCATGATGACCACCATATGGGGAAGAATGACAAGCCCCAAGAATTTCACCTTGCTCTTCTTCCGGTACATATCTTCTAATCACCCCATCCGAACAAATTTGGAAAAGGTATGGTTCATCCAAATAATGATCTTGACAATCCCATTTGAGATTCTTCCTTTGGTTTGAAGAGAACTCATCCAGAATGATTGCACACACAAGAAAATTTGCTAGATCCGCGAACCATGGCACCATTTTCATTGAAATAGCCAAGAGTTGCTCATCGCGGAAGGAGTCATTGATTTAGTGGCCATAATCCGGCCTCCCCTCCTTCTCCAAATGAGACAAGTGGTATGCTACTTGGTTTTCACTCCTTTATCTATCTTGGATTTCAATATCAAACTCTTGCAATAAAATCACTCATATCATCAACAAAGATTTGGAGTCCTTCTAGCTCATAAAATAACGAAGAGCCGCATGATCCGTGTGGACAATGAATTTTGCACCCATCAAGTGCGGGCGGAGCTTTTTAATTGCAAACACAATGGCAAGGAGCTCTTTCTCCGTAAAGGTATAGTTGACTTGGGAACTATTCATGAAGCAAGCAAATCGGTTATCTAAGATTGCACTTCCACAACAAGGTTTTTTTTTTCTATTTCTACTGTTACTCTAATGAATGCAAGCTAAATAAAATAGATTATAGATAAATGTTTTTGAGGTTCTTCCAATTGGATTAAAGGCCAAGGGTTATGACCATAACCTAGGTGTTTGCCTAATGGGATAAATATGTTTATACTTATTTTGTTGATTGGAGTGTATTATAGCTCTCAACTCCACGTTACCCACTCAATACCTCTCAGTCAGAGAGTGATTTTACCCAATTTGGATTTCTCATGTCCAAATGGATATCAACCAAAACAGTTGATAAGAGCTCCAGCCGGGTTATTACTATCTCTAATTTGAACCCTTTAATTAGGCTAATCAATCTCTCAATCAACCCAATTACTTGTTAGCTAATTTATCCTAGACTATGTCCCTCTTTCTCAAGTAGAGACTAAGTCAATAGGCATGGATTAATGTTTGCATCCATTAATTCTAAAATTGAAGCATGAACAAAGCTAAAATAATCAACATCCAATCATAAACAAGCATAAAGTTAATCAGCCATAAGGTTTACACACTAGGGTTGGGTCTCAACCCTAATAAAAATCTATCTACTCATAATGGATTGAAGAAAACAAAGATGAAAATCTAATTAAACTCATAACGAAAGATTAAAATGATGAAATCTAATGTAAAAATACCCAAATAAGTAAAACTTCCTAAAATAGCAAAGAGAAACAGCTACAACAGCTTTGTATGTTCAAACTTGATCTAATTTTGTGAAACTCGTGAATTTAAACAGGGCCAAAAAATCACGGACAAAAAAATCCCTCGGGAGGTTTTGCGACCGTACGATTCCATTTGTGGTCTGCAAATTTTTTCAGTTGGTAGGAAGGTGAGTTCTACGGACGCACATTTCTGGACTGCAGCCACATATTTCTTGCGCGGTCCGCACTTCACAAAGGCTCCTGGACATGGTATTTTTGCATACTTTCTGATATTTGACTCTTAAGCCCATTTCTACAGCCACATAATTCATGTGTTCCGCATATCACTGAAAGTTTTATTATTTTTTTGTTCTTGTTTTGCGGTTGCAGATGGAATTCTGATATCCGCAATTTCTTCTGTGGCCGGAGAATTCCTTATGTAAACTGCACATTTGTGCTTTTGCACCCTTTATTGCCTTGCGCTTCGGAACACTCCTTTTTTAGTCGGATTTCATCTTGGGAGACCAAACTTCCAACATTCTTGCAATTTGCACAATTTCATTAGTTTCGGGAACACAATTCAATGCTTTCGAACTAAAACAAAAGCTAAAAGGTGCTAATAAGTAGTCAAAATCCCCACTTATCAGGCTTGCATTCCTCCAACGATTGATAAAGTTGATAACTGGTTCACCCTTCCGTTGACGAGTATTTGTAAGTTCCACCATGCTCACAGTACACCTCATGCTATAAAAGCGATTTAGGAACTCTTGCTCTAGTTGATCCCAATTATTAATAGATCCCATCTCGAGAACTGTATCCCAATAAAAATCATTTCCTTTTAGCGAGCGGGCAAACTGCTTTATGAGGTAATCTCTATAAGTCCCAGCATTATTGCATGTCTCAGCGAAGTGCACCACATGTTGCTTTGGATTTCCATTGCCATCAAACTATTAAAATTTTTAAGTTTGATATCTAGCGGGCATCTTCAACGTATCTATCCTTGAAGTGTCAGGCTTTGTGTATGTAACCACCCGACCGGTCATTTTGCATTATCAGATCCCGTTCCCCTAAATGAAACTTCCCATAGTGGCTTTTTATGATTTATGACTTGCGGGGACTGTGGTCCAGCATTCGAAGGTGTTTAGAGTGCTATAGGAACAATTGGTTCCTTAAGGTTGGCCTTTAAGGCCAAGTTTGACTTCGGTCAACATTTTGGGTAACGACCTTGGAATCAAGTTTCGCCAGTTCCGGTAGCTTCGTGTGATGATTTTAGACCTGGGCGTATGTTCAGAATGGGTTTCTGATGACCCGGGAACGTTTCGGCGCCCAATATTGAAATAAGAAGTTCCTTAAGTTCCTATTGTGGTTTTGGATGTGTTTTTGTGTTAGCGAGGTCCGAACGGAATTTCGAGATCGGGAATAGTTTCGTTATGTCATTTATGACTTGCCTGCAAAATTTGGTGTCATAGTATAGGTCGGTTCAGCGCGTTGTTAGCGAAGTCTAGAAAACATAAAGTTCTTAAGTTTTGTTCTTGGGGTTTTGAGGTGTGATTTTGAGTTTTAACGTTGTTTTGAGTGTTCCAAAGGCTCGAGCGAGTCTGTATTATGATAATTTAAAATTAAATAGAACATATAATTTTAGGTATCATAATGGTTTTTATGTTTAATTATTAAATTTGGTTAACCTTGAAAGCGTGCGCCAACGAAAAATTATTGTTAGATGACTAAAAAATAACTATCATAAAAATATTCTCCCATAAGAATATTTTAATAAATTATATGTTTGTAAGTTTCTAAATTTTTGAAACATATATTTACTTATCAAAACTTTGACAAAGTAAGATTAGGATAATATTCATGTAACAAAAAAACCAAAAAAACCCGAACCAACCCAAAAGCGATATAGTTGATTTGGTTTAGTTTTGATAAAAAATAAACTGTCATTCCCCGAACCTGGTCCAGGACGTAACACGGCACCCGGTGCCTAACTACATCTAACCGAGCGAACCAAGTGGATGGCTGAATCAACATGTGATACATACTGAGTGCGGAACATAAGTTAATACATGTTGATATACTAAAAGTCTGAATGATATAAATCAAGTGTGAAAACACAAATATAAGTCTGAAACATATCTGTAGCCAACATTGCTTAACATGAAAAGCCTACAACTCTGTCTAACTGTTACTTTAGTCAATGATGTGTAACGACCCGGCCGGTTGTTCTGAGAGTTATAGTCTCCTACCCCCATTTACTGCTCATTTTGTACTTTATAGTTGTTATGTGACTTGCCGGGGGTAGTTAGTTCGGGTCCGGAGAGATTTTAGAACGAATTGAGACACTTAGTCTCAAGGTTGAAAAGATAAGTTGAAAAGGTTAACCGATGTTGACTTATGTGTAAACGACCCTGGAATAGTGTTTTGATGACTCCAACAGCTCTGTATGGTAATTTTAGACTTAGGAGAGTGTCCGGATAATTATTTGGAAGTCCGTAGTTAAATTAGGCTTGAAATGGCTAAAATAGAAATTTAAGTTTGGAAGTTTGACCGAGGAGTTGACTTTTTGATATCAGGGTCAGAATCCGATTCTAGAAATTTGAATAGGTCCGTTATGTCATTTAGAACTTGTGTGCAAATATTGAGGTCAATCAAACTTGATTTGATGGGTTTCGGCATCGAATGTAGAAGTTGAAAATTCTTAAGTTTCATTAAGCTTGAATTGGAGTATGATTCATGGTTTTTGCGTTGTTTGATGTGATTTGAAGTTTTGACTAAGTTCGTATGATGTTTTAGGACTTGTTGGTATATTTGGTTTAGGTCCCGAGTTTCGTGCCCCTTTTTCTCGCGAAATCGGGTTTCGACACGTGACAACTCTTTTAAGGAAGGGTGTTAAAAGAGAGAGTCGCCACCTAACGGATTTGAGGTGCGCTAGGGCACCTATTTGCAAATAACTCCAGTTTAACCAGTCTTTGTCACCGAATATTGGGTAAAGGCTCAAATTACCCCAAGGAGAAGGTGTTAGGCATTTCTCGAGGTCCACAATTGTGGGTCCCGGTCGAACTCGAATTATATGAATTAGTCCAAATAAAGAGAAGACACAAAATTGGGAAAATAAACAAAATAATTGATTTTAAGGAAAAGGTAGGGGGTCCAAAGTTTTTTAGCCTAAAGGATCACCCCGTGCAACATAAATAATACTTTGTAACTCCCTCGAGGTGGGGTGTTACTCGTATTATTCAGTGGGCATGGACTATCTCTCCTGCTACTCGATTACTATCTTTAAGTTGTTTACTTAAAGCGTACTATTGATTCTAAATCGTACCTTGTGCGTGCACTACCCCTTCCATACCTATAGTCCAGGAGAGTTTGGACGTCTATCATGGATGGTTATAGACTCACCTTAGGTTGCTAAAAAATGAGAAAAAACTTGGCGACATACAAAACAATTTGGACTTTCATCTACAAACAAATAAAGGCTCAAGTTAGCCTCTGCACTTAGACAACAAATGCACGCAAAAAAATTAACATTGACAATTGCAGATTTTAGACAAGTTAAAGTTATTGAATCCTATAGACATGATCTCTATGTGATTCTGGATTTTTAATGGGCAGATAGTTTCATATGCAAAAGCCATATTTTAAATACGACTTCTAAGTAACTACGCAATTGCCTACTGATTATGGGTTATAAGCGGCTAAACCAATAGGCATGATATCTAGGTGATTTGTGTAATAATTGGCAATGATAACTATATGAGAATATTCAAAATTGCTTGGTTGGATCCTATAGGCATGCTTTCTAATAACGGCGATGACATAGTGTTGAAATTTCAACATTAGCATTTAAAGGAAACGAGTAGGATAATCAATAATTAGGACTGATTTTAGATCCTAAGGCATGCTTTTTAATAATGGCGATGACACAGTGTTGAAAGTTCAACATTAGCACCTAAAGGAAACAAGCAGGATAATCAATAATTAGGACTGATTTTAGATCCTATAGGTATGATTTCTATAATCGATAATTAAGACTGATTTTAGATCATATAGGCATGTTTATTAAGTGAACAACAACATATTAACCAATTAACCCTGTAGGCATGATTTCTAAATTGTAGATTAGGTAGCATGTAAACTAACAGAATCCTATAGAGCCTAATGCATATGCATATTGAGACATTGGTCATTTAATCTCCTATAGGCATGGTATCTAACATGTAGAAGCATAATGTATTTGAGCAAAGTAAACACCTTAGACAGATCATCTAACGCACAATAGCATAACATATTTGAGCAAAGTAGAGCACCTATAGGCAGGATTTCTAATGCATAATAGCAGAACATATTTGAGCAAAGTAAAACACCTAAAGGCAGGATTTCTACTCATTTCAATGCACGTATTAAGATAAAACCCCTTTTCCCAATTTTACTAATACCCCAATTGTTATTACAACATTATTACAGACCCAACGAATGTAATAAATTACAAAAACAGCTATAGTGAACCCACAGCAGGCCCAAAGATACACCCAGCCAGGCCAGGCCTTCATTCTCAAGTCCACATAGCTCACAACAGCCTAGAAATCACATCTTCATTTACATAAGGCAGCCAGAAATCAATTGATTCATCCAGTAGGTAACAACAGAGTTGAGAAATTAGAACCAGGACCCTAGTGTGTCAGAGTTCCCAATGACTTCAAAGAACCCAGGGCAGTGCTCACACTACAGAGGTTAATAAGGGAAATTAAGAGAATGACTAGGGACAAATTCCTGGTGTTTCAGAGTTCACAAGGGTCTCAATTGGACCTCGAGCAGTGCACACACTAGGGAGGTCAAATGATAGAACCTAAGTAGCCTTGGCTTTCGCCGGCTAAGAATGAGAACTCAAAAGAGCCCAGGTAGTAAGAGAATAAACTAAGGTTGAGGGACAGCACTGAAGGATGCAAACATCATCAAGTTTAGCACATAGAACAGATAATAGAACATGATTAGGTTTTAAGAACAAACTTAATAAAGTTTCAAAAGAACAAGTTCAACACCTAATGCATATATTAACAGGACATGTTTGCAGGATTGATGTGCACGGACTCATAGTAAGAAAAAGGTTCAAATTATGCTAAGTATAGATGCTAGTGTCACAAGAAGGAATCATATCAATTGGAAACATAACTTAAACAGGATGAGAACAAATCAGGGAAACTAATGGGAAGTCAAAACATGGTAGAAGCATACTAATAAGGAACAGGATCAAACATGCGACATAGGTAGGACATCATCACATCAAATTCAGGAAACAGACTTATGCTATATAGTTAATGAATACATTCATGGTTAGTCAATTAATCCATTAAAAGGGATATGAAATCATGTTCAAGGATCAAGGTGTATAGAAAAGTTAAACCCTAAAGAGATGGCTAAAGTGCAAAGGTTCTAAACATCAGTAACACATAGGTAGACAAACTTGAAAACCAATATTAATTAGCTCAAATCAGGTTTTGGCATGTCTCAGGTTACCAACGTAATGGAGTTAAAGATTAGAAAGACCTAAATGGAAGTAAAGCAATCAGAATTGCATACAAGAACAGCTCAGAAAACACATTAAACTACAATCTCCAGAAGTGAAAACATATGTAAATGACAGGTAAATAGGAATGAAGTGACAAAAGTTTGGTACTCACCAGTTAAGTGAAAAACAAGAAAGAATGGAAGTCCACAGTATTCTGAATATCAATGAAGAGGAAGAACCCAGAATTTCTGGCCTTGGATTTCAGCCGGCCAAGAACCAGAATATAGAATAAGAGTATTAGAGAACAAAGAGCATGTAACTTCAAATTTTTAGTAAATCCCTTAACGATTCAAGTCTGTCTCAAAGGGGAATGGTGAGGGATTTATATAGTAGTAGAAATTGAACACCCAAATAAGGAAAATCATCAATCCAACATTGGAAAGGAAAGAACATCACATGCAATCAAAATCAGTAAGGAAAAAAGAGAAATTTCAAACCCTAATTTTATGGGAAGTGAACAATCGGCAGATTCTAAAAATAAAAATCAAACATTACACAAAATAGGATGAATATAGACAAAGTATCACTTAAAATCAAAGAATCGAACCAATTTTGGTTCGATCTAAAGAGATCTGAAAACCCTAGTTTTAGGGTAAGTAAGAATCAACAGAAATATACAGAGATTCGTACCCATAATAGAACAAGAATGAATATAGACGGAATAGCGAAAACGTCAAGGATTTGAACCGACTTTGGTTTGATTCTTAAGATATCCTCTTTCCATGTTTAGGCAAGCAGTATAGAAAAGGATCCAGTACCAACAAGCGGTCATATATGGTAAGAAACGGCCATGGAATCTAGGGTTGTTCATTTGGATCGGATATTCGAAATCTGGACCGATCCATTCAATTTCGGATTTCGGATTGGATCAGATTTTAGATTGTGTTTATTAAAATTTCGGGGTTCGGATCGGATTCGGATTGGTATATTTTAATCTGATCCGATCCGAAATTCGAAATTATTAGGCAATGTATAAATACTACACTTTAATTTCGGATAGTCAGTACTTCCTTTACATCTTCCTCCAAGTTATTACCTTTACAATTGTTAGATTTATCTATATTGGCACCATAATACTCTCATAATTGTATAAACATGAATTTTTCTTAATGCATTGCCTCTTTTACAAAGAAAATATACATATTAGTTTGCAACTTTGAGGCATAATAAGATCTGAAATTCGATCCGATCCAAACTTTAAAATCCAAATCCGATCCGATATAATTCAAATCGGATTCAGATTGCATTTTCTAGAACCCGAAATCCGAAATCCAAATCCGAAATGTGCTAAATTCGATCTGATCCGATCCGTGCACAACCCTAGTGGAATCCCATGTTAGACAGGATTAGGAGAGGTATTTGGGGGAAGATGGCTAGGGTTTGATAGAGAGAAGGGGGATTTGAGAGATTTCAAAGACGGATGGTGAGAGACAATGTCTCTAGGGTTTGGGGGTCGGGTTATAAGAGAAAAGGGGTTGGGGGTTGTGAGCCATTGATCATTTTTTATCAACGGCTGTGGTTTGAGGGGTCTGGGTCGGTTTGGACGGGGCAAGATTGGGCTTAGGTGTTATTGGGCTGAGGTTTGGGTAGTTTAGGTCCGAAAATAGGTAAGATTTGTGTTGTTATTTAAATACCTTATTTTAATAAATAAATAATTTATAAAAGTAGTTAATAAATAACAAAAATATCATTTGTGCACTAAAATCATTGAAAATAACTACTTAACATTATAAAAATATAAAAAGTTATTTTCTGCATAAATAGTGTAATTATACATGCATATGGGCTATTATTGCAAAAATATGTAATTAGCCTTAAAATACAAATGTAATTATAAGAAATGCGCTGAAAAACATTTAAAACCTCGTGTTGGTATAAATCATAAATTTAGATGATTAAATCATCATAAAAATAATTTGGAGGATACTTATTGGATATTTATATAATAAAATACAGAAATAAATTGGTTTAAAGCCTTTAAAATTTATGAAAAATTATGAAAGATGCTTGTGTGTGCTTATAAATCAAATGATGATGCATATGCACTATTTGAAAAAAAGTGCATATGTGAATTTAGACTCCGTTCTAAGCTTATTAGCCATAAAAAGATTAATTTTAAATACCTCAATTTTCGTGTGCAGTCTGAGGGTGAAACCGAAAAGCTTTTATGTGAAAATATGAGAAATAGTGATTTCTAGAGTTAAAATTTGATTATAGTTAACTTTGGTCAACATTTTGAGTAAACGGGCCCGGATCTGTGTTCCGACGATCCTTGTAGGTCCGTAGTAAAATATGGGACTTGGACTGTCACACCCCGAAATCCCACCATTAGGTCGTGATGGCGTCTAACGTTGAACCCGCTAGACAAGCCAACGTGTATAGATAAACTTGCATCATAACCTCATCCTAACAGAATAAACTAAATTAGTTCGCAAATTAAACAGCGAAAATAAATACGGTTTTAAGCTAAGTAAAGACAATTACAATAAATCGACGCAAAATTTCCCAAAACCTGGTGTCACTAACGCACGAACTGTCTAAGAGTGCTTAATACAAGTCTGAAAGGAAATACATGTCTGCCTCTGAAACTAAATGAAAAACAAGACAGAATCGAAGACAAAGGGATGGAAGAGATGCCAAAGCCCACGAACGCCAGCGGGTATACCTCGAAGCCTCTATAATGAGCTGGAAGACACTCCCACTAATGATGTCCTCCGGGTCCGGCTGCGTAATCTGCACAACATAAAGAAGTACAGGTGTAGCATCAGTACAACCGACCCCATGTACTGAGTGAGTGCCTAGCCTAACATCGGCGAAGTAGTGACGAGCCTAGAACCAGACTACCAAATAAACCTGTGCAGTTCAATTAAACATATATACATATATACAACGGATAAGAAATATAGGCAGAAAACAATTAATAAAGGAAGGGGAACATGATGTGGGGAGATAAAAGTTTCATATAAGAAATCTCAATAAGGAAAGGAACAACAAGCCAGCATATCAACAAGGACAAGAAATCACAAACTTGCACGGCATCACCCTTCGTGCTTTTACTCTTGTCCTCACTATGCGATGTATAATGTAATCAATGTAAATCATGGCACGACATCACCCTTCGTGCTTTTACTCTCTTTCCTCACAGTATAATCAATGAATATGGTACGGAATGGTACATCATACGACACGACATCACCCTTCGTGATTTACACTCTTTCCTCACAATAACAAACAATGCACGGCATCACCCTTCGTGCTTTAGAACTCTTCCTCACCCAAACAGCAATCACAAATAAGGGCAAGGGAGTAAACAGAATAAAAATAGAAATCCCTGCAAGGGAACAATAACAGAAATCTCAACATCCCAGCAAGGGAGACAATATCAAACAATGCACGGCATCACCCTTCGTGCTTTACTCTCATTCTCACCAAGACAAGTGCACGGCATCACCCCTCATGCTTTAACACTCTTCCTCACCCAAATAGCAATCACAAAAAAGGAAAGGAAGTAAACAGAATAGATATAGGAATCCTGGCAAGGGAACAATAATTAAACAATTAAATCCCGGCAAAGGTAATCATCAATTACACAATTAAATACCGGCAAGGGAACATCAACTGCACAATTAAATCCCGGCAAGGGTATATTTCAATAACTCTTTCTCTTTCTTTCACTTTCATTTCCATGATTTATTCTATCACTTGAGCCAATGCTCCAAAGGATGTAATATCTCATATTTCTTCATTATTCATTTCACAATTTGAGTCAATGCTCCAAAGACGTAATATCTCATATTTCTTCATTATTCGTTACACAATTTGAGCCAATGCTCCACCAGAGTTTACAGAACNCCTATACATCGCATTTGACAATTAGCAAGTAGCAAATTATACTCAACTCCTATTCCCTCAAGCTAAGGTTAGACCGAACACTTACCTCGGGTCCGAAGTATAGCAATCAACCCGAAACCACACGTTTTCCACGAGTATCCGACTCCAAATAGCCCAAATCTATTCAAATAAATTTCATATTATAAATAACATCTCATGAAACTGATTCTACTATTTAATTCAAGCCTACGGCGCAAAATTTGGTGAAATGACCAAAACGCCCCTCAAGCCAGCATCTCGGAGTCGGGTAAATTTTACATTTTCAGAACCCTCGTACTCTCACGAGTCTAGCCATATAAGAGTCTCTCAAATCGTAGGTCAACCACCCACTTAAATCCCAATTTTAGAAAAACCTAAGTTCTACCCCAAACACCCAATTTTCACCCATGGAAATCTTTGATTTTAAGTTGAAAACATGTTAAATGATGTTAATGATTGAAAGAATTGAGTAAAAATCAACTTACAGATGATTTGTAAGAAGTCTTGTTCTTGTAAAAATCGCCTAAGTGTGTTTGAGTTTGAGAAAATATAAAAAATAGAGTCAAAATTCGGTTTAAGTGCACTGCAGGCCACTGGTTGGCATGGGAATTGTGAACTGGGGCTCGCAATTGTGAACACCCCTGACATGGTAATTGCGGTGTATAGTTTGCATTTGCGAACACTGAGCAAAAGGAGGGACTTCGCATTTGCGACCAGAAATGTCGCATTTGCGAAGGTCCCATACTCGCATTTGCGAACAACATGGTCGCATTTGCGATCCCTGGCCAGCAAGGGCACCTTCGCATTTGCGATGTTGTCTTCGCAAATGCGAAACCTGCAGATCAGTTGCACTAGCAAATTTCCAAGTTCAAAAATGCAATCGTGGCCTATCTAAAACTCACCCGAACCCTCGGGACTCCAAACCAAATATACACACTACCTCAAAAACAACCTATAAACTTATCTGTGCGATCAAATCGCCAAAATAACATCGTATTCATCGAATTAATCCTCAAAATCCATGAATTCTATCAAATTTCATAAAACATCAAATTTTCCATTTTAAGTCTGAAACACGTCAAATGAAATCCGTTTTCAACCAAACTTTACAGAAAGGACTTAAACCATATATAAGACCTGTACCAGGCTCCGGAACCAAAATACGGGCCCGATACCATCACTTTCCAATCAAATTTTATTTTCAATTTCCATGGATATTTTCAGAAAACAATTTTACTCAAAATTCATTTCTCGGGCTTGGGACCTAGGAATTCGATTCCGGGCATATGCCCAAGTCCCAAATTTTCCTACGGACCTTCAGGGACCGTCAAATCACGGGTCCGGGTCCGTTTACCCAAAAAATTGACCAAGTCAAATTTATTCATTTTATTATCAAATCTTAACTTTTTTCACAGAATTACATATTTAAGCTGTCCGGCTACGCGCCCGGACTGCGCATGCAAATCGAGGCAAATGCAAATGAGGTTTTCAAGACCTCAGAAGTACGGGATGGGTAATAACATAAGTGATGACCCTTTGGGTCGTCACATGGACGTATGCCCGAAAATGAATTCCGAGGCCCCAAGCCTTAGAAATTAATTTTTGAAAGAAATTATTTTGCTGAAATATTAATGAAATAAAGAAAAGAATTAATATTTGAAACCATTAGTATCGGGCCCGTATTTTGGTTCCGGAGCCCGGTACAGATTTTCTATAGTATTTAAATGTTAACTATGAAATTTGGTGAAAACGGAGTTTATTTGACGTAATTTGGACGTCCGGTTGAGAAATAATGAACTTTAAGTGTTCTTGAGAAAAATGAGGAGTTTTGAGGTTTAATTCATAGTTTTACATGTTATTTTCATGATTTAATCGCACGAGCAAGTCTGTATGATCTTTTTAGACTTGCGTGCATGTTGTGTTGAGCCCCGAGGGCTCAGGTGAGTTTCGGATAGGCCATAAGTTGTTTTACACTTATGAAAATTGTTGTTTTTGCTGGTTCTGGTGCGCAGGGAATTAGTGCTATGCGATCACATATCCCTATCCGTGATCACATAGTGCATGTTTCAGGGGGCCACTAGTTGTGCTATGTGAACGCATAGTTTCCCTCGCGAACGCACTGGGTTAATTGGGCCTGGGGAGGAGGCCCAAGTACCCTATGTGAACACAATCCCCCCACGCGATCACCAAGGAAAATAACGCCTGACCCTATGCGAATGTGGGCAGGCCCATGCGAACGTATAAAAGGCATGCCCAGCTATATAAATACACTCCTAAACACGGACAAAACCCTTCTTATTCATAATTTTCGAACCCCACAGCCCTAAGGATGAATTTCTTCACCAAAGTTCATCCCCAAGTTGTTTGTAATCAATTCTAAACTTTACTTTTTCAATTACCCAATGTTTTTATCACTTTCAAATCAAAAACTAAGAATTTTCATGGTAAAAATTGAGGGTTTGGGTAGAATTAGGGAATTTTGTAAAAATCGAATCTTTACCTCGAATTGAGGTCGTATTTCGAAACCAATTGTATATTCGAGCTCATGGGTGAATGGGTAAATGTAATTTGGTCCGAATCCCGAGTTTAGACCAAGCGGGCCCGGGGTCGGGTTTTAACTTTTTTTGAGAAAACTTAGGAAAAATTATAATTTTCAGTAAAGTTAGTCCCTTTAGCATTAATTAATGATATTAAGTTAATTATGGTTAGATTCGAGTGTATTGGAGGTGAATTAGAGAGGAAAAGGTATAATTGAACAGTGAGTGGCCTGCGAAATAGAGTACGTGCTTGGTTTAACCTTGACTTGAGGGAATAGGAATCCCCAACCTAATTGTTATGTGAAAATGCATGTGTGAGGTGTATAGGTGAGGTGAATAGGTGAGGTGACGAGTATCTATGCACCACCAAATTGTCTGCTTACATGATCTCTTCCTCGTTTCCAATCTAATTGCTTCATGTTTTTAATTGTTTCATGTTCATTGTTGTCTTCTATAATTATTTGACTTGTTCTATTGTTGTAAGCCTTGTTGCAATCATGTTTGGGAAAATATTAGTTATTTTCCTTGGTTTCGTTGTGGTACAATAAGACCGAGTGGGTTGACATTGTTTTTACATTATGTAAATACACACACACACACACACACACACACACACACACATATATATATATATATATATATATATATATATGTATGTATATTCCTGTTAATTCATGTTGAGATATTATTTATGAAGTTGTGAGCACTACCATTTGTTGTTTATGACTGTTGAGACAAAAGTATTGTAAAATGCTTGGCCTGGATTGTGAAAGTTTTGATAGAAATAAATACATATGACAGTGATAAGGGTGGATGGGGGAAATAAATATATGTGACTGTGATAAGGGTGGACAGGGGAAATAAATATATATAATTGTGATAAGGGTGGAGGGGGAATATATATATATATATATATATATATATATATATATATATATATATATATATATATAT
>ML382245.1:0-23870 GCA_005239525.1 Nicotiana knightiana | reverse complement strand
TATTTTATAGACTCAATTGATACGTATAATTCTCTGTGGGATCGACTTTGGGTGTAATACCCCTAATTATATTTGCAGCGCCCGTTTAGTCTTTCTATAAGACATAGTTGAGCGTGATCAGTGTGAATTCGAGTTTTAGCGTTGTTTTGAGTGTTCCGAAGGTTTGAGCGAGCCCGTATTATGATTTGGGACTCGTTGGTATATTTTGTCAGGGGCTCGGGTGGGCCCAGGGGCCTCCCGGACCCTGCACGATGCCAAAAACCAACAAAACCCATTGTTGGTGCAGTTGCATCTGGTGTGACCGCATGTGTGGTCGCCCAGTCGTAGGTGCGAGACCGCACTTGCGGTCAAGGCCTTCGCAGGTGCGACCCCCATCGCAGGCGCGACCAACTTTCCGCAGGAGAGGGACCGCTGGTGTGGCTCCCGACTCCGCAGGTGTGAGCCCAGGGTCCCAGGCCCTTTTCCGTAGGGGCGACCAATTTCTCGCAGGTGCGAGACCGCACCTGCGGTCCCAAGGTCACAGGTGCAGAACCCCTGTGAGGCAGACTTATTTAAGGATCAAAAACTGGGTTTCTTCCTCATTTTTCAATTCCCAAAATCCATTAAAAGACCTTAGAGCTTGGGAGGGGCTGTCCAAAGCCATTATCATCCAAGGCAAGCAATTTCTCCCCTAAGTTGTCAATTATGCATGGAATTTAACTACTTTTATTCTTGAACATGCCAATTCATGGGAAAATTAGGTAGAAACTTCTAGGACTTTGATAATTAGTGAATTATCCCATGTTAGCCATAAATTCTTGAATAAATTATATAATTTCGCTCCTTAGGCTACGGGTAAGCTATTCCTCCAAGAATTTTCGAAATCCAGACGCGTGGGCCCGGGGTCGAAATTTCAAGAATCGTCAAGAATGCTTAAATTTTGGGATTTCTTGTTAGTTCTCCTTCTTGGGACTGAAATTGACTTAATTATACTCTATTTGGCTAGTTGTGAGCTGTCAAGAGTAGTTTCAGAGTTTCGGGCACATCTTTTGATCCGGTCCTTGGTCCCAAGAGTGCTTTTATCGAGGTGAGTCTCCTTTCTAACCTTGTGAGAGGGAAATTGTCCCTCTAGGTAACCTTGATTGCTATGTGATTTTGTTTGGGGGCTACGTACGCACCAAGTGACGAGAGTCTGTACGTAGTGGCTATTACTGCTTCGTCCGGGTAGTTAGGACACAACATGTTCATTGTTTTTCCCTGTTGTAGCCTAAATATGACTTGTATTCTTGTGTGATACTTTATTGTTGTCCTTGAACATTGTGATTCTTGGCTTGATTTAAGTGCGATAGGAGAAATCACGAAATGGAATCGGGCCGTACGCCACGGTAGAGTGATGAATTACTATATTGTGGGATCGGGATGTACTCCACGGCAGAATGATGATTGATTATATTGTGGGATCGGGTCGTACGCCACGGGAGAGTGATGAGAAAGCATATTATGGGATCGGGTCATACGCCACGACGAGATTGAGACTACATGATGGGATCGGGCCATACACCACGGTGAGACTGAGACTACAGGATGGGATCGGGCCGTATGCCACGGCGGATATCAACCTTGGTGGATTTTGGCTTGTTATTTGATGTCTAATATCGATGTACTTGGTTATTTGTCTTTCATGCTATTGTGTTCCTTACATCTTGCTTACTTTATTACTGTTGGACCTTAGTGAGTATCGAGTCGACTTCTCGTCACTACTTCTTCGAGATTAGGCGGGATACTCACTAGGTACATATTTATGTATGTACTCATGCTGCACTTTCTTTTCTTCTGTACTTGACTGTACAGGTCCGGAGGTTGGTACGTCTGATCATTAGTCCAGTGCTAGATACTGACCGGCGTTGGTTATACTTCACGATGAGCTGCTCTTCCTGGCAATTTCCCGGCAGCACCCTGGAGTTACCTTTTGTTCTTTTCCCGTCTATTTCATTCAGACTATGGGATTGTATATATTTATGTATTCTGGTGTATTCTGATAGTTGCCCGCGACACTCGTGACACTAGTTCCTGGCACACATGTGCGTACATTTTGGGCTTTTGGGTTGCATTTTCATACATATGATTATCTTTTGACTCACGTATCAGATGTCTTATTTTCATGTCACCAGCTAATATCCTGTAAATAAATGCTTAAAACTGGTAAAAGTTGGATTAATTAGTCATATGGGAAGGGTAACACTTAGTAGAATTTATGTTGGTTTGCCTAACCCCGTTGTTGGGCGCCATCACGACCCATGTGGGAAATTGGGTCGTGACAAAAAATAAGAGAAGAAAAAGAGATTTCGTTGGCGGCACGAATTTAGGATACCCCCATAAGGTGAATCACATTGAGACACTATGAAATACGATTATGAAAGTCACTTCGGATATTCCTTGAGGTAACGTAAGCCCTAGCGGCAAAGTATTAAGGTGAATCAAAAATAGATGGACAAAAGTCACAAAGTATGAGATGAGATTGGACCATCATTCTAAAGATGAGCAGTAACGAGGAAGCATTAAAGGATTTAAATTTATACATATGGAATAAGCAACGAGAGTAAGCTGGGATTTGGTAGCAGACCTCAGCAACGATAAATTAAAGTAAGAGTTATGGCAGTAAATTTATACGAATGGCTAAACGGACCTATGCGATGAGATATAGCAATATTCGTGAATTCAACAAAGTACCGAGCGAAGAACTTCATTATACTCATATATGCCCAAAGGGGCATCTTATCAAGCTCTACATATGAATCCTAGAGATTGGGCACACTTGCAAGGTCAAAACTTTTACAGGCTGCATGATGAAAGGTAGTAACAGTTACAACATTGGAAAGATTTTGACCACAAGTCATGGTATGAGGAAGAGGACTAAAGGGAGGAATGCCCTAACCTTTGGATTTAATCATAGAACAGCTGCCTAGATGTCAAGGAGAGTAATAAAGTATTCGAAAGACATAGGCTATTAAAATGTAAGAGCACTAGTCAACATTCGAGGACGAATGTTCCAAAGGGGGGAATGATGTTACATCCCGCATTTCGTATGTTAAATTTTCATCTTCAGTTAATTGACATAGACTCAGGGATGAGATCATCTTGACGTTAACGTATTTGCGCTATTTATAACAAGCGGTAAATAAGCGTCATGAAGGATAAAGGGTACACGAATTAAAGAAACTGAGTTTCGCTGAAAGTGGTCAATTTGGGATAAAATATGGGTCGAGCGATAATACCCGATAATTATGAACTAGTACCATACAAGGTGCCATATAACCACAGTAGTATAATATATAAAGTATATTAAAAATAAATAGAATTTTAAGTAAATTGAGATAACTTTTAATTATGCGGGTAATTGGTTAATTACCGGGTAACGAGACATTACCTAATTACCTAATAAGTGGATAAAGATTAATAATTTCCACCCCACCCCTCTATAACGTGGCAGCGAGCCACTTATTAAGCCAATGACTCATATTCATTCTTTATGAGGTGGCATACTAATACACTAAGTTCAATACACCTCAATATTCAAGACTTTTATTACAAAACATTTCCATAGATAGGCTTACAACTTCATTAATGCAACATCTACAAACTACAATCTATGTTGCTTTTGATATTCTCAACCACATTCCTGAAACACTTGACTTGCTAAATGATAATAATGAAATAGGATTTTACATGATTCCATAATAAGAGATGTCACTAAGCAAAGGCAAGAATAATGCACTCTAATGTCAGGTTGAGTGCTTGACGATGCTCTAATCAGTGGACATATTTGTTAAGCCAAATTTATATTGGAAACTAAGAACATCTAAACCTCCGGATTAGCAAGGCAATTTTGAATTTTGTAATAGCAATGTGACTTGCAATTCTAAGAGAATCGGCTCAGGTATGTTAAGGCTATCCCTTCTTTCTTTTGGCATGGTCCAAATTATACTGAAGAAACGGGCAAATACACATTTTCTATAAATTACTCTATTCATAGTAATAGTAAGGGTGTCTATATTCTTGATTCCCCATGAGAATTATTATTATCTTCTGTTCATGGGTCTCAAAAATACGTATGTTGGTAAAGTTTATTTCATGATATTAATCAGAGGCATAATGGCCTTATGACGTACCGAGAGATTTTATTGACGTATTTCATATGCATTTCATGCATTTACATATGCACATTGACCCATGACCAGATGGCGTTATATACGCACCACCACCTGATCAGCTGGTATATGATGATGATGTTACCCACAGTGGTTGAAGTATGGTTCAAACGGTGTTATATATGCGTATATATGTATGTATATTCAAACAGCATTATATACGCATATATATGTATGTATATATATATGTATATGGGATATGAAAAAGTTTATGGCGTTATATACGCACCACCACCTAATCAGCTGGTATACGATGATAATTTTCCCACAGTGGCCGATATAATATGATGGGATGCTCTTAGAGGCTGATGATGTTATAAAACATGTACCTATGAACGATATGACATTCATATGCATATGCATGAAGCTAAAACTAATTTATGATTTACAAAGCTCTTCAGGCTTACAGGTTGAGTCATGTTCTCTATATTTCTTCCATGTCTCTTATGTACTTATTTATATGCCTTACATACTCGGTACATTATTCGTACTGACGTCCCTTTTGCCTGGAGACACTGCGTTTCACGCCTGCAGGTCCCGATAGACAGGTCGAGAGCCCTCCAAGTAGGCTATCAGCTCAGCAGAAGATGTTGGTGCGCTCCATGTGCTTCGGAGTCTCTTGTTTGGTTAGTATGATTTAGACGGGTATTTTTTGGTATGGCGGGACTCTATCCCAACCTTTATGACATTTATGTACTCTTAGAGGCTTGTAGACATATGTCGTATACGTGGAAGATTGTACGGCCTTGTCGGCCTATGTTTTGAGTTTATAAATGATTATGTTGGCCTATTAGGCCCGTATGTCACGTGTATATGATAATGTAATAAGAAAGATACGTTACGTTGGTACTCGATCGAGTAAGGTATCGGGTGCCCGTCGCAGCCCATCGATTTGGGTCGTGACATTCGCGGAGCACAACTCAAACTTCCCCTGCACGATCGCGTCCTCCCCAGTGCGTTCGCATAGAGTAACTAACCAGCCCACCCCCACGCGCCTCACTCCCTTATGTGATCGCATAGCACCCAGACGCGATTGCATAGCACACATACCATTACCACATGCGATCGCCACTTCCCAAATAGACCAAAAATCCTGCTGCCTCAGAACAAGCCTATGTGATCGCATACATACCCTTGCGACGCATAGAAGAAAATCATACCTAAACACCAGCAAAAATCTGCCAACTCTTAAATCCAAAATTAGATCTGTTAACCACTTGAAACTCACCCGAGGCCCTCGGGACCTCAACCAAACATGCCAACACATCCCACAAACTCATTCAAACTTAGTCGAGCCTTCGAAACACCCAAAATAATGCAAAAACACCAAATTCACCTCGGATTCAAGCCTGTGAACTTTGAAACTTCTAAATTTCGCCAAAGATGCCGAATCCATCCAAAACACGTCCGATTGACCTGAAATTTTGAACACACATCCAACATGACCCCACAAACCTGTTCCAACTTCAGGAATTCCATTCCGACCCTGATAGCTAATTTTCCACTGCCGACCAGAAATCTCTAAAAACTCAATTTAGCCAATTCAAGCCTAATTCTACTTCGGACCTCAAAATCACATTCCGAACACACTCCTAAGTCCCAAATCGCCTAACGAAGATATCCGAGCTATAAAATACACATTCCAAGGTCATGTACCTATAGGTCAACTCCCGATTGACTTTTCCAACTATTAAGCTCATTTAAGAGACTAAGTGCCTCAATTCTCACCACTACCACACTGAACCCGAACTAACCGACCCAACACATCATAATTAGGTTAAATAGCATATGACAAAGCTAAAACAGAGAAAACGGGTCTAATCTCACTAAAGGACCGGCTGGGTCGTTACACAAGGATAAGTGGCATCTTCTATAGAGTGCACGCACATCTTCTAAGTCAGCTCCCAACTTCTTCAGCTGCTCCGCTCCAACAGTTTGCACAGAGTGTGCAAAAGTGCAGTATCAGTACAACCGACCCCATGTATTGGTAAGTATCTTGACTAACCCCGTCGAAGTAGTGACGAGATTTTTTAGCTAAAAGATACTCATTAATAAACACTATAATGTAAACTAGCAATAGAAACAAAAGGCAGAATAATATAATAGAGTACCCAATGCGACTGTGACAGGAAATAGAAGAGTATCAGAAAGAATCACAATTTAACAGTTTCCAACATCTCAACCGGCCCTTTCCTTAGAACAAAAACCCATAAACCACAACAATCACCTCATATACTTTCTTAGGGTGATAAAGTACTCAAGACATCAAGTCTAACTGTAACGACCCGACCGGTCGTTCCGTGAGATTTACCCCGTTCCCCCTATTTCTGCATTTGTTATGTATCGCTATCTTATTTTTGATGTGTTGGGTCAGTTGGTTTGGGTCCCGAGTGGTTACAATGAGAGTTTAGGCATTTAGCCTTTTAAAGTAGCCTAATAGTTGAGAAAGTCAACTGAGGGTTGACTTATTGGTAAACGACCTCGGAATACGGATTTTATGGCTTGAGTAGCTTCGTTAGGTGATTTAGAACTTAGGAGTGTGTTCGGAATATTTTTGTGATGTCCGGTGTAGAATTAGGCTTGAATTGGCGAAAGTTAACTTTTGGCAATTTTCCGTCGGCAGTGGAAAATAGGCTATCGAGGTCGGAATGGAATTCCGAAAGTTGGAACATGTTCGTAATGTCATTTTGGATATGTCTGCAAAATTTTAGGTCAATCGGAGGTGTTTTGGCTGGTCTCAGCGTAGTTGGCGAATTTTAGAAGTTTCAAACTTCTTAGGCTTGAATTTGATGTAAATTTGGTATTTTCGCGAAGAGTTGTTTGGGAGAGCTGAATTTTTGTTCTTTGCGTTTGCGAAGAGAAGGATGCGAACGCGGAGGTCTGATTGTGATGGTCAACGCATTCGCGTTCAAGTGCACGCGTTCGCTAAGAAGAGTAGGGGGGTTGGGGACCCCCAGGTGTCTTGGCCTATGAGTTCGTGTGTTAGCGACGCGTTCGTGAAAGCCTGGATAGGTAATTCTTCACGTTCGCGGGCTCGTGGTCGCATTCGGATAGTGTAAATTAGGCAGGTTGGGAATTGTTCTATGCGAACGCGGTCCAGTTGACGCGTTCGCGCAAAAGGAATTTATTTTGCTGGGCAGAATGATTAAAAAGGCTGGGGTGCGTATTTGGTCTTCATTTCCTCCATTGTTGCATGCGAATTTGAGAGCTTTTGAGAGGGGATTGAAGGGAAATCAAGGGAAGTCATTTGGAGGTAATAATTTCAACTTCATAACACGTTTCTATGTCAATTCTTGAGTAATTAAACCACAAAAATTCTGGAAATTTAGCTAAGTGGGGAAGAAGGGTCCATGAGAATTTTTTTTTTTTTTTTTTGAGGATTTGAGTGGGCAATTGTGGTCCGATTTTAGTGTTCTTGGTATGTATAGAATCATGGGAGGGCAAGGGTTCTAATGATGTAAAAAAAATTTGGATTCCGAGATGTGGGCCCGGGGCTCGGGTTTGGCCGAATTTCGAGATTTTTGGCTAAATTGATAATTTTCGATTGGGTTGTGTTCCTTGAGTATATATTGATGATGTTAACTGGTTTTTGGCTAGATTCGAAGCAATCGG
Organism: Nicotiana knightiana; assembly: GCA_005239525.1. NCBI lineage: Eukaryota > Viridiplantae > Streptophyta > Magnoliopsida > Solanales > Solanaceae > Nicotiana > Nicotiana knightiana. Next base: position 16,071 of record ML382245.1, on the reverse strand, counting down.
GAGCCAATTTGAGGGGTAAAGACATATCGGACTAGTGTCGCGGCCCGGTAGAGGTAAGTAATGGCTATAAATCTTGTCCTAAGGGTATGAACCCCCGGACTTCGTATTTCTTGTTTTTTCTAGAATGGCGCACATATCGGATGATGAGTGTGTGGCGCGTACCGACTTTTGGATTGGACTAGGTCCTCTCAGCGGCAAATAATGAGTTGCATATTTACTCTAAACCTTATGTTAATTATGTTCTAAAAGAATTGTGTAATATTTGGGTTGTGAGCCATGCTTGGGCCTAGTGCCGCTCTGTTTTAACCCCTTGGGGGCTATTTTACTGATATTCTCACTACTTGAAACTATGATTTTACACTCAGTCTTTCTTGTGAAATTCGCGAAACCCCTATTTGATGATATTACTATTTCTTGAAATGAAATACTATTTTTTGGTCGAGAACCCTGTTTTATTTATGGCCCGAGTGGCATTTTGAGATTGTCTGACTGAGTGCGGCCGAGGGCCAATGTTGTGAGGATATTTATGATATGAGACAGGCCGAGAGCCTGAGAGTGATTGATGCCATGATTTGGCTGTTTATTTAGCGCTTGGGATGAAGGAGCTTCTCCGAAGACGGAGTCTGTACACACCCTCAGTGAGCACATGTACCTACTGAGCGCGAGTGCCGAGTGCCGAGTGCCGAGTGATGAGTGATTGGGAGGTGTGAGTGACTATGAGGTGCTTAGTGACTGATTATGAGTGATTGTGAGGCATGCCTGAGGGCTAATTATGATACATGTTCTGCCCAAAGGGCTACTGATGATTCCGCTACTTTCATTCTGAGCTTATGAAATACGTTTTGTCCGAGGGGCCTCTATATGATTTATTCCATTTTATACTAGACCTTTCGGTTGAAATTGTTGAAAAACATATATATTTTAAAGGGTTTTTCGGAAGTTGATTTTTAAGGCGTGACGATTTCATACATCTATGTTATACTATTTGAAAGTAAGGTTGTGCCTCCTGTGATGTGATGACATTGGTTTTATATATTCTTGCTGCTCAGACCTGATTTATTTTCATTACTACTGAGTTGGTGTACTCACATTACTCCCTGCACCTCTGTGTGCAGATTCAGGAGCAGACCTCGAGCATTAGCCTTTATTGTCCGCAGCGGAACCAGTTACGGGATATAGAGGTAGCTGTCCGGCGTCCGCAGCATCTCTGTTTTCCCTTCCTGTGTATTTACCTTTATTTTTGGAGATTTGTATTATAATAGTTATTTTGGATTACTCCACTAGATGCTCATGACACGTTGGCTCCGGGTTTTGGGGATTGCAGTATTTTACTATGATGACCTTCTTTATTCAGTAGTTCTGTATATTTATGAAATGCTCAAATTTCGGAAATTGGATGTTTTTAAAAGGAATTGTGATCATGTGACATATTGGCTAGCCTTGTTCCACGATAGGCGCCATCATGGCCGGTTGAGATTTGGGGTCGTGATAGCTTGGTATCAGAGCCCTAGGTTACATAGGACTCAACGGTCATGATCAGGTTTAGTAGAGTCTTGCGGATCGGTACGGAGACGTTTGTACTTATCTTCGAGAGGCTGCCGAACTTTTAGGAAACATTCTATATTTCTTGAAATCTTTCGTGCTGATCTATTGATTCTTGAAATCTGAACTTATGTTGTTTCATTCTCTCACAGATGGTAAGGACACGCCGCACCGATCAGAGTGACCAGTCACCGGCTAGACCAGCGAGAGGTCGAGGCCGTGGTAGAAGTACGGGGCCAGCCCGCGCAGCAGCCGGGGCAGTACCTCAGGATCCCCCTATTGATCATGATCAGGTTTCGCCGATGGTATCCCAGCGGGACCGGCTCAGGCACTAGAAGTGCCTATGGTTATTTCGGGTCTTCAGGAGGCCCTGTATCAGATATTGACAGTATCCACTAGTTTGGCTCAGGCAGTCGCCATGTCTTCTTCTGCCACTACAGCTCAGGCCGGAAGAGGCAATCAGACTCCAGCTGCCCGGGCACCTGAGTAGGATGCACAGGGTATTCAGGCACCGGGAGCAGCCCCAGCTCAGCCAGCTACTTCGGTTCAGGATTATGTGGTCCCTGCTATGCCTGAGGATGAGCAGCGCAAGTTGGAGAGATTCAGCAGACTTCAGCCTCCGACCTTCATCAATACAAAGGGCGAGGATGCCCAGGCATTTCTAGATAGGTGCCAGAGGATACTGCTCACCGCGGGTATTTTGGAGATCAGTGGGGTCTCATTTGCTACATTTCAGTTTGCGGGTGCAGCCTTTACATGGTGAGAGTCGCTCGAGAGGTATAGACCGATTGGTTCAGCACCTCTCACCTGGCGGCAGTTCTCCACTATCTTCTTGGAGAAGTATGTTCCTCAGTCCCACAGAGAGGAGCACCGCAGGCAGTTCGAGCAGTTGCACCAGGGAGAGTTATCCGTGAATCAGTACGAGATGAGGTTCTCCGATTTGGCTAGGTATGCTTTTGAGATTGTCCCTACTGATAGGAAGAGGGTGAGGAAGTTTGTGGATGGTCTTTCTTATCAGCTTCGGCTGCTTATGACTCGGGAGAGGGTATCGGGTGCTTCCTTCAAGCAGGTTGTTGATATAGCTCGAAATATTGAGTCTGTTCGCCGCCATGAGCGGGAGGAGAGGGAGGCCTCGTGGTTCGGGAAGTTCCAATGGTGCTCCCTTCAGGAGACAGTTTCAGCAGGGTAGGAGTCGTCCATTCAGGCCTCCTCAGTCAGGCCGCCCAACTTATAGTGGTGCATCTTCGGGGCAGGGTCCCCGTGGTTTTCAGTCAGGTCGTACTTCTTTCAGTGCCCTCCCAGCTCAGAGTGCAGCTCGATCCCCTCCAGTTCAGGGTTCTTCTATGCATGAGTCTTCCAGTGGCCATTCAGGTGCTAGGGGTTTCTATCAGTCCCCACCTCCAGCTCTGGGGAGTTGCTTTGAGTGTGGAGAGTTCGGGCACGTGTGGAGGCAGTGCCCCCGCCGTTTCCGTGGATCTTCTCAGCAGAGGGTCCAGCCCTCGACTTCAGCTCCAGTTACTTCACCATCGGCCCAGGCAGCCAGGGGTGGTGGTCAGTCAGCCTTAGAGGGGGAGGTCGAGCAGGGGAGGTCAGGCTTGTATGAATGCATTTCCAGCCAGGTCGGATGCCATGGCCTCAGATGCCATGATTGCAGGTATTGTTTCAGTCTGTTGCCGTGATGCCTTGGCTTTATTTGACCCTAGTTCCACATATTCCTAGGCTTCTTCATATTTTGCCGGTTTTCTGGATATGCCCTGTGAGTCTCTAGTCACCTCTGTTCATGTGTCGACTCTGGTGGGCGATACTGTCATTGTGGACCGTGTGTATTGGTCATGCACTATATCTATTGGGGGTTTGGAGACCCGAGTGGACCTACTGTTACTCAGCATTGTCGATTTTGATGTGATATTGGGCATGTATTGGTTATCTCCGTGCCATGCTATTCTTGATTGTCACGCTAAGACCGTGACCTTAGCTATGCCAGGTTGTTCTCCGAGTATATGCCTAGCAGGGTGATTTCTTACCTGAAGGCTCGGCGCATGGTTGAAAAGGGGTGTTTATCTTATTTGGCCTTTGTGAGGGATATCGGTGGTGAGACTCCCATTATTGATTCAGTTCCTGTGGTCCGTGACTTTCCAGATGTGTTTCCTGCAGACTTTCCAAGCATGCCACCTGACAGGGATATTGATTTTGGTATCGACCTGGTGCTAGGCACTCAACCTATTTCTATTCCACCCTATCGTATGGCACCAGCGGAGCTAAATGAATTGAAGGAGCAGCTTCAGGAGCTCCTGGCAAGGGGTTCATTCGGCCTAGTGTGTCACCTTGGGGTGCACCGGTGTTGTTCGTCAAGAAGAAGAATGGGTCCATGCGTATGTCTATTGACTATCGGCAGTTGAATAGGGTTACGGTGAAGAATCGGTATCCCTTGCCACGTATTGATGATTTATTAGACCAGCTCCAGGGAGCCAGGGTGTTTTCCAAGATTGATTTAAGATCTGGGTACCATCAGTTGAGGATTCGGGATTCTGATATTCCGAAGACTTCTTTCAGGACCAGGTATGGTCATTATGAGTTCTTGGTTATGTCATTTGGGCTGACCAATGCCCCAGTTGCGTTCATGCAATTGATGAACAGCGTGTTTCAGCCTTATCTTGATTCCTTCGTCATTATGTTCATTGATGACATCCTGGTTTATTCTCGTATAGCATGCTCAGCATTTGAGAGTTGTGTTGCAGAGATTGAGGTAGGAGAAGCTTTATGCGAAATTCTCCAAGTGTGAGTTTTGGCTTGGTTCGGTAGCTTTCTTGGGGCACGTGGTGTCTAGTGAGGGGATTCAGGTTGATCCGAAGCAATAGAAGCGGTGCAGAGTTGGCCCAGACCGTCCTCAGCTATAGAGATTAGGAGTTTCCTTGGTTTGGCAGGATACTACCGTCGCCTTGTGGAGGGATTCTCTTCAATTGCTTCGCCTTTGACCAGATTGACCCAGAAGGGTGCCCTATCCAGATGGTCTGATGAGTGTGAGGAGAGCTTCCAGAAGCTCAAGTCAGCATTGACTACAGCTCCAGTATTAGTTTTTCCTGTTGGTTTGGGTTCTTACACAGTTTATTGTGATGCTTCTAGAGTTGACTTGGGAGCGGTATTAATGCAGGACGGTAGGGTGATTGCATACGCGTCCAGACATTTGAAGGTGCACGAGAATAATTATCCAGTGCACGATCTTGAGTTAGCTGCCATTGTCCATGCCTTGAATATTTGACGGCATTATTTGTATGGAGTGCAGTGTGAGATTTTCACTGATCATCGCAGTTTGCAGTATCTGTTGAGGCAGAAGGACTTGAATTTGCGTCAGAGGAGATGGTTAGAGCTCCTCAAGGATTATTATCTCACTATTTTATATCATCTAGGGAAGGCCAATGTAGTGGCCGATGCCTTGAGTCGCAGAGCAGAGAGTTTGGGGAGTTTAGCTTACCTTGCAGTAGTAGAGAGGCCATTAGCTCTTGATTTTCAGGCCTTAGCAGGTCATTTGGTGAGGTTGGATCTATCAGAGTCCCCGCGGGTGTTGGCTTGTGTAGCCTCCAGGTCTTCTCTCTATGATCAGATTAGAGCACGCCAGTATGATGATCCACATTTGCTTGTTCTTCAGGACCGGGTCCGTCGCGGTGATGCCAGAGATGTGGTTATTGGTGATGATGGGAGCATGAGGATGCAGGGATGGATTTGCGTGCCCAATATAGAGGGCTTCGAGATTTGATTCTAGCAGAGGCTCATAGTTCGCGGTATTCCATCAATCCGGGTGCCGCAAAGATGTATCAGGATTTGAGGCAGCATTATTGGTGGAGGAGAATGAAGAAGGATGTGGTAGAGTTTGTGGCTCCGTGTCTCAACTGTCAGCAGGTCAAGTATGAGCACCAGAGACCTGGCGGATTGCTTCAGAGGTTTGATATTCCGGAGTGGAAGTGGGAGCGGATCACCATGGACTTCGTAGTTGGACTCCCACGGACTTCGAGGAGGTTTGATGATATTTGGGTTATTGTGGATCGGCTGACCAATTCCGCGCACTTCATTCCTGTTGGTACTAAATATTCATCGGAAAGGTTAGCTGAGATTTATATCAGGGAGATTATCCGTTTGCATGGGGTTCCAGTTTCTATCATTTCCGACAGAGGCACTCAGTTCACATCTCAGTTTTGGAGGACCGTGCAGAGAGAGTAGGGTACTCAGGTTGAGTTGAGCACTGCGTTTCATCCTCAGACCGACGGGAAGTCGGAGCGTACCATTCATATTTTGGAGGATATGTTGCGTGCTTGTGTGATTGATTTTGGTGTTTCATGGGATCAGTTTCTGCCACTAGCGGATTTTGCATTTAATAACAGCTATCAGTCGAGTATTCAGATGGCTCCGTATGAGGCTTTGTATGGTAGGAGGTGTAGATCTCCGGTTGGTTGGTTTGAGCCGGGCGAGGCTAGGCTATTGGGCACAGACTTGGTTCAGGATGCTTTGAGTAAGGCAAAGTTTATTCAGGAGCGGCTTCGCACGCAGTCTAGGCAGAAGAGTTATGCGGACCGGAAGGTCCGAGATGTGTCATTCATGATTTGGGAAGCTGAGTCCCAGGTTCATTGGGCCATTTGAGGTACTTCAGAGGGTTGGGGAGGTGGCTTATAGGCTTTCTATGCCTCCCAGTTTATCGAGTATTCATCCAGTATTCCATGTTTCGATGCTCTGGAAGTATGTTGTTGACCCTTCCCATGTTTTGGACTTCAGCACGGTACAACTCGAGGGTGATGTCATATGAGGTAGAGCCAGTGGCTATTTTGGGTCGTGAGGTCTAAGGATATAGCTTCAGTGAAGGTTCAGTGGAGAGGGCGGTCGGTGGAGGATGCCACCTGGGAGACCAAGCGGGAGATGCGGGACAGATATCCTCACTTATTCGAGGCTCCAGGTATGTTTCTAGACCCGTTCGAGGACAAACGTTTGTTTAATAGGGGGAGGATGTAACGACCCGACCGGTCGTTCAGTGAGATTTACCCCGTTCCCCTTATTTCTGCATTTGTTATGTATCGCTATCTTATTTTTGATGTATTGGGTCAACTGAGGGTTGACTTATTGGTAAACAACCTCGGAATATGGATTTTATGGCTCGAGTAGCTTCGTTAGGTGATTTGGAACTTAGGAGTGTGTTCGGAATATTTTTGTGATGTGCGGTGTAGAATTAGGCTTGAATTGGAGAAAGTTAGTTTTTGGCGATTTCCGATCGGAAGTGGAAAATAGGCTATCGGGGTCGGAATGGAATTCTGGAAGTTGGAACAGTTTGTAATGTCATTTTGGATATGTCTGCAAAGTTTCAGCTCAATCGGAGGTGTTTTGGTTGGTCTCGGCGTAGTTGGCGAATTTTAGAAGTTTCAAAGTTCTTAGGCTTGAATTTGATGTAAATTTGGTGTTTTCGTGTTGTTTTTGGTGTTCCGAAGGCTCGACTAAGTTTGAATGATGTTATGGGATATGTTGGTATGTTTGGGTGAGGTCCCGAGGGCCTCGGGTGTGTTTCGGATGATTAACGAATCGATTTTGGAGTTTGGAACTTGGCAGATTTTCTGGTTTTTGTTGCAGAGACTTTTGTTCTTCGCGTTCGCGGGTGGGAGGCCGCGTTCGCGAAGAGTTATTTCAGGGAGCTGAGTTTTTGTTCTTCGAATCGCAAAGAGAAGGATGCGAACGCGGAGGTCTGAGTGTGCTGGTCAACGCGTTCGCGTTCAAGTGCACGCGTTCGTGAAGAAGAGTGCGGGGGTTAGGGACCCCCAGGTGTCTTGGCCTATGCATTCGCGTGTCAGGGACGCGTTTGCGAAGTCCTGGGTAGGCAGTGTTTCACGTTCGCGGGCTCGTGGTCGCGTTCGCATAGTGTAAATTAGGCAGTTTGGGAATTGTTCTATGAGAACGCGGTCCAGTTGACGCGTTCGCGAAGAAGGAATTTATTTTGCTGGGCAGAATGTTTAAAAAGGCTGGGGTGTGAATTTGGTCTTCATTTCCTCCATTGTTGCATGCAAATTTGAGAGCTTTTGAGAGGGGATTGAAGGGAAATCAAGGGAAGTCATTTGAAGGTAATAATTTCAACTTCATAACATGTTTCTATGTCAATTCTTGAGTAATTAAACCACAAAAATTCTGGAAATTTAGCTAAGTGGGGAAGAAGGGTCCATGAGAATTTATTTTTTTTCTTTTGAGGATTTGAGTGGGCAATTGTGGTCCGATTTTAGTGTTCTTGGTATGTATAGAATCGTGGGAGGACGAGGGTTATAATTATGTAAAAAAAATTCGGATTCCTAGATGTGGGCCCGGGGCTCGGGTTTGGCCAAATTTTGAGATTTTTGGCTAAATTGATAATTTTCGATTGGGTTGTGTTCCTTGAGTATATATTGATGATGTTAACTGGTTTTTGGATAGATTCAGAGAAATCAGGAGCCAATTTGAGGGGAAAAGGAATAGCGGACTAGTGTCGCGGCCCGGTAGAGGTAAGTAATGGCTATAAATCTTGTCTTGAGGGTATGAAACCCCGTACGTCATATTTCTTGTTGTTTCTAGAATGGCGCACATATCGCATGACGAGTGAGTGGCGTGTACCGATTTTTGGATTGGACTAGGTCCTCTCCGCGGCAAATAATGATTTGCATATTTACTCTAAACCTTATGTTAATTATGTTCTAAAAGAATTGTGTAATATTTGGGCTGTGAGCCATGCTTGGGGCCTAGTGCCGATCTGTTTTAACCCCTTGGGGGCTATTTTACTGATATTCTCACTACTTGAAACTATGATTTTACGCTCAGTCTTTCTTGTGAAATTGTCGACACCCCTATTTGATGATATTACTATTTCTTGAAATGAAATACTATTTTTGGGTCGAGAACCCCATTTTATTTATGGCTCGAGTGCCATTGTCTGACTGAGTGCGGCTGAGGGCCAATGTTGTGAGGATATTTATGATATGAAACAGGTCGAGAGCCTGAGAGTGATTGATGCCATGATTTGGTTGTTTATTTAGCGCTTGGGCTGAAGGAGCGTCTCCGAAGACGGAGTCTGTACACACCCCCAGTGAGCGCATGTACCTACTGAGCGCGAGTGCCAAGTGTCGAATGATGAGTGATTGGGAAGTGTGAGTGACTGTGAGGTGCTGAGTGACTGATTATGAGTGATTGTGAGGCATGCCCGAGGGCTAATTATGATACATGTTCTGCCCAAAGGGCTACTAATGATTCCGCTACTTTCATTCTGAGCTTATGAAATACGTTTTGCCCGAGGGTCCTCTATATGATTTATTCCATTTTATACTAGACCTTTCGGTTGAAGTTGTTGAAAAATATATATTTTTAAAGGGTTTTTCGGAAGTTGATTTTTAAGGCGTGACGATTTCATACATCTATGTTATACTATTTGAAAGTAAGGTTGTGCCTCCTGTGATGTGATGACATTGGTTTTATATATTCTTGCTGCTCAGACCTGATTTATTTTCATTACTACTGAGTTGGTGTACAGACATTACTCCCTGCACCTCTGTGTGCAGATTCAGGAGCAGACCTCGAGCATTAGCCTTTATTGTCCGCAGCGGAACCAGTTGCGGGATATAGAGGTAGCTGTCCGGCGTCCGCAGCATCTCTGCTTTCCCTTCCTGTGTATTTACCTTTATTTTTGGAGATTTGTATTATAATAGTTATTTTGGATTACTCCACTAGATGCTCATGACACGTTGGCTCCGGGTTTTGGGGATTGCAGTATTTTACTATGATGACCTTCTTTATTCAGTAGTTCTGTATATTTATGAAATGCTCAAATTTCGGAAACGGGATGTTTTTAAAAGGAATTGTGATCATGTGATATATTGGCTAGCCTAGTTCCACGATAGGCGCCATCACGGCCGGTTGGGATTTGGGGTCGTGACACTAACGACACGGCAACACCCTTCGTGCATTTATCTCATCCTCGCCATATATGTGTAAAACAATACCAACCAAATGATAGAAATACTGACAATAGAAATGACAAGGAAGGGAATATTCAAGCATTGATAATACACGAGAATGTACAGAAAAACATAAGTAACAGACGAAGCAGTGAGCACGAAGATAATGACCATAATTAGGAAAAAGGGGTTATAATTTCAATTAACTAGCATGATGGAGGTCTAAGTACAATATAGCAAGCAAGAAGGAAACACATGATCTTCACAAGTTAAAAAGTAAGGACATGAAGGACTAGCATGGTGGAAGACTTACACTATGGTACAACAGAATAGATACAACATGAGTATAATTATAAAATCAGGAAATAGGCATGGCATATGCAAGTTAAGCAAGTAAAAGACATAGACAACACAACAACAATTGAGATAGAGGTCAAGTACGGGACAATAACAACATATTACACAAAATGTATAATGGAGACAATGACAAATCAAGGTAAAGGCGGAAATTTATACATGGATAACAGATATCACATCATAATGCATGCCCCTCATCCTCACCTGCACGGAAACACCCTCTGTGCCATGACCTCACAATATTAAAAGTATAACAATATAAATGAAATGGCACGGCATCACCCTTCGTGCTTTACACTTTTTCCTCACATGGTAATGTATATGAAATGGCACGGCATCGCCCTTCGTGCTTTATACTCATTCACAACTCGCAATCAAGGAATAGTCTGCCAAAAAGGACATTATGTCTCTGAGCCTCATGAATACAAGAATTTTCATACCCAATCTCAACACCGCTTCTCAAATAGATGACACGTAATTCATACTCCATCATCTCACGGAGAATCACCGATAAGTCGAAACACAATGTGCTTGCCAACAGGCGAATTCTACTTCGATGGGAATCCCATAGTGCCAACAAGACTTCAAACACCCGAAATTGTCCGAGACATCAAGAACTCGTATTCTTCCCTCCAAAACTAAACTGCAACCTTGTACATGCAACTTTTCAACCCCACACGGTGAATCGCCTATAACATGCTAAGTCGCAAGACTACGAAAATATCATAGTCAACTTTGAACCATAAGCAAATTGAACACCTCATCACCCGAGAATCTTTCATTTAACTCAATCCAGGAGAAAACCACCACATGAAATATAGCTTCCATACCTGTAGAAAATATCAACTCCGACTATGGTCATAACCATGATAAATTCTCCGGAACTCAGTAATACATAATCGAGTAATCAGAACCAATCGCCTCTAACTCAATCGAGTCACGCAGACTGCCAATCCAAAAGTAACTCAATCTGATATGATCGCCCTGAGGGAACTTCCTGGGAACCCAAAGCCATTTCTTGCATCACTCCAACATTGACATGTAGACTCTCCTTGACAAGGAAACACCGAAGATCCAATTACCATGCACTTCCATTTTCAAGCCCACCCGTAGACAAATCCAAAAGCCCTTAAAGGCTACATAAGACCTGGAACTTGCCAGAACCTCCTCGATAACCACTCATCTTACTCTGATCTTCGATACATAGCTAATACGCGTCAAGCAACCCGTGCTACACTAGCATATGCCCATTCAAATAAATAACCAAGCAATCTCCCGGTCCGGAAATTGATACTGCCCATGACCCTACAATCCGATCATCTTTAGAAGACTCCACCACTTAGCTCGAAGCCATAGAACACCCCATCAGCAGCCCAAGGTACCATATCTTCAAAGCATTTGAATAACAATAAAATGGCAAGGCAGAAAGTGTAAATAACATCGAGAAGAGTGTTCAAATGAATAATCCAACATATTTCAATCACTAAATTTCTAAGCCAGCAATGATTCAATAATCCCTCAAGGGCCGTACAATTCAAGTACTTCAACAACACATTTTATCAGTAACACAAGTATAAAATTCAGCACCTCAAATATTAACTGTAGCAAGGTAGTAGTGATTACGCATAGAGATGAACTAAACTAGACACATCAATGTATTCTCATAATTCTATCAAATTTGATCAAGTGATATTAGGCTAACTCTTGATTATTAACATTTTATACTACGTTCTTAATATTGGTAAAATAGGTAAGGCATGAATTAAGGAAATTATAAAATTCTACAAAACACAATTATAGCACAATCTACCCTTGAGCATGGTTAACCCCGGCACATACATATATGCTCGTCACCTCATATATGTATCACCCCCGCATGTGTAAAACAATAGCAATTAGGAGGAAAAATTCCCTCAATAAAGTTGGGAAAAACACTTACCTCGAACAAGTCAATTACAATACCGAGCAAGCCAAGCGATGCTCCAAAATTGCCATCACGCGCGTAGTGACCTCCGGACATCTCAATACTAGCCAAAAGCAACTCAAATACATAAATCAAAGCCCAAGAAAACAATTCCAAATGATAAAGATCGGATCCTAAATCAAATCCCAAATCCGGCCAAAAATCACACTAGGGCCCACGCCTCAAAACCCGATAAAACTCACAAAATCCGACGACAACCCATTCAATTACGAGTTCAACCATACTAGTTTCACTCAATTCCAACTCCAAATCGATGTCCAAAAATCAAAAATTCATATTATGAAACTTTAGGCAAAACCCCCCAAATTTCACTTTGAAATCATCAATCAAATCCCAAAAACGAAGATGAATTCATGAAATATAACAAAAATCAAGTAGAGAACACTTACCCCAATTCATATGATGAAAATCCCCTCCAAATCGCCCAAATCCGAGCTCCCAATCAAAATATGACCAAATGAACAAACTCTAGTTTTATATATTTTTCTATCATCTATTATGCTTCGTTTCTTGTGTCAAATAATCTTGAAACTCGCTTTTTATGTCTCTAGTAGATTCCTTATAAAATTCTATTCAAGTTAGGCTTTTGAATCACTCAATTTGACCTTATAATGAATGAGATATGTAAGTTTTAATATTTGCAAATAGTGCAGATTTTTAAATACGCCGTCAGTGGCAATTTCGTAATTAATCTAAAAAAAATCTGGTAACCTAAATTTTATAAATTCCTCATACGATGTCCAAATTCGACGATTCTTTTTGCTATGGCTCCGTAATTACGATACGCATCTAATGCTTCAATAAAAACAGAAATCGGAGCTTGTTTTCTTAATGTGGTACCATTCACGCTTGAAGAACGACGTCGAAACATAAGAAAAATGAGTGCAACATAGCCCAAACCTATCTGAAACTCACCCGAGCCCCTGGGACCACGTCCAAACATACCAACAAGTCCCATAATATAACACGGAGATACACAAACCCTCAAAATACCGAGCGAAGTGCAAATACTCAAAACGACATGTCGGGTCGTCACATTCTCCACCACTTGAACACACGTTCGTCCTCGAACGTGCCAGGAGTCTTTCCAAAGCTACCAAATCACGGTGTAACCTTACTAGGCATAAGCCCGGGGAGATCTCACTCACCCTGATCAATATAAGCCTTCCAACACAATATAACTAGAGATCCTTATTTGACCTTGGTCCTTAAACCTTAGAAATCAATCTCTATCATCCAGAATTCATTACAAGACCCGAATCCCACAGCCAGATACTGTATAAGTCTGAACCAGTTGTACCAAATCATGACACTCACAGTAGGGACTGCTGACCACCATTACCGCACAAAACAAATCTTGCGTCAATAGCAAATCTCATATCGATTAGATGATTATGGTTCATTCATGATGTGAATATGACAACATCTGATTTACGAATACATATTCATTCTTCGAAGAATATGAACGTGCTAGTGCTAGTGGATATACAACACTCACCTTTAGAAGGAGGTTTGAGATGAAATAAGAAAATAATTTTATTATTATGGCATGAATGGTCATTGATCATGTACCTATTGTGATTGTGCCAAAATATTATGGAAATGTGATTATTATAAGGCAAAAGTAATAGAATAAACATATCTTGCATATAATGATTTTGATCATGACCATAATGGTATAACTTTCTCCTTGAAAGAGATATTCACCATATGGATATTAATGAATATGTGGTAGTACAAAATTAATTAAAAGCTCTAGAAGAGCCAATTATACTACTTTGGAAAAATAAAATTGATTATCAATAATGTATTGTGTAGTAGTAAGTCTCAAAGAAACTGAGTTTCTAAAGTATTCGCGAACGCGGTTGGTTATATTGAGACTATAAATAAAGGGAAGATTTAATATCTTCTATTACTACAACTTATAGCGGGGTAATATGTATGTTAAATTTACCCGCTTTATTCTCCAGTTTATATTACACAAATAAAAGAATACCACAATAAAGTAGATGTTTATTGATAAAAAAAATCCATATCATAATAAACTTGGATTTTATTGATAGTTGAACACGTCATGGTATAAATCTGAACTTTATCAATATTGATAGTTTATTCAGTTGGCATAATTGGTTTATCCATATCAATTTAAGTATGATGTGCAAAAATAAAAGAGAATTCACACGGGTAAATATTAAAGAACTAGAAAGTTCTTTACGAATTTTCTAATGTTGCTTGTTCTCATTAATTAAGAGGCCAACTAAAATTGGGATTGTGTCCGGTGAATGATGAAAATATCAAAGGTAAATATGGGCTCATTCACCTGTCATGTATACCACATAAGATGCATCTATGAGATGGTTACATGTGCGATTATTATTAACCCGCAACCTGGTGTCTGCAAGGTAATTGCTCAATAATTTAATTTAGAGCATAATTTCCAGATTGTCTATTCGAGATAGTTCATCTTGATAAGTTGGTTTACATCACAGTTGGTTTAGAAAAATGATTTATTGAGTGCCTCCACTTAATAGCTAAACTATTGCTTATGAGAAAAAAGTTATTTATATCAGTTTGATATACATTATATACGAAAATATATTACATTCTCCCCTAATAATTAGCTCAGGGTCAGGAACCAAATAGTTCCATCATATTATTAATGATGTGCGATGCATATTTTGATTAACATCATAACGCACAAAGATGGGTTCCCAAAGTTGAGGAAGCAGGTTAGTTTTTCTAACATGAAGGGGAGAGATGATAAACATTTGAGAAAATATTACGTGTAATGAATTATCAATTCTCTATAAGCATGATAATGTGATCGCGAGGATTTTCAAGGTGCAACATATTCATTGAAGTTAATATGGATGATTTATTCATCAAATCTCTGGTGACATAAACCTTCAAGAAGCTAGTGCACAAGATTGGGATGCGAAGACTTAAGGATGTGAATTGATACTCTTATCAGGGGGAGTTAATATGTGTTGTACTCTTTTTCCCTTACAAGGTTTTGTCCTACTGGGTTTTTCCTTGTAAGGTTTTTAACGAGGCAACCAAGAGGCGTATTGTTAGATATGTGTACTCTTTTTTCTTCTCGAAATTTTTTTTCCCACTGGGTTTTATTTTAGTTAAGGTTTTAACAAGGCACATTATCTGTTGAATAGACATTCAAGGAGGAGTGTTATAAATAGAGTTTTATTTAAGGTAAATGTCTATATTTTAGAGAGATTTTAGGGATTTTACTTGGTGGTTAAATCACTTTTTTCCAATAAATAGAGGGTCTTATTCCGTTGTAATTCATTCTCTATCAATAAGAATTCTCTCTCCATACTTTTCTCTGCAATACTCTTCTTCTTCTTTTATTATTTAATAACAAAATTTAAATTTTCGGCCTTTGTCCAAAATTATTTTTTATAGCATCTTTTTCCTCTTACTATTAAATTCTTTATCAACTTTTTTTTCACGTATTAAAGTTCCAAAGAGGTGTTTTTCCTTTCAAAATATGCATATTCACTTTTGTATTTTTGCTCAAGTAATATTGCAACGAATTTTAAAATGTTAGCACTAATAATAATATTTTAAATTTTTTAAATATATTATATATTTACTAAGTAAAAGGCATATAGTTTGAGAATCTAAATATCTTTGAATATCAAAGGAGTGCCGACTGATATAATTACTGACTTAAGTAACAATTAGTTTTTATTTATTCTTTGCGGACTTTGTCGTTCTTGTTAATTTTTTTATATTTTAAATAAGGAATAATTTATTACACAAAATTTAATTGATTAAAATCCTAAATACATATCAGGGAAACTATGTCGTTCTGTAGGAAATATTGGGTCCACCCATAAGGGGTGCTCTAAGGCCCAATAGGGTTATTAGTTAACCCTAAATATTCCCTATATAAGTACACTTAGTGTGTACATTAAAAAAATAAAAAAAATAAAAAAAAAGCAGTATTTTTCTACGTCATTNTAGTCGCGGTTCATCCGTTTTCGCTTCCGCTTCACGATGAACAAGTAAGTTCTCGGTTTACGTTTTATACGCTATCTAATGTGTTTAGAATAACGTATTCCTTCATTGGTATCAGAGCCATAGGCTGGTTTTCTGGTCCGGATACAGATATCTAAAAGTACTAAATTTATGTGTAAATCTAGAACATCATATATTTTTTTTTTTTATTGTGCAATTGAGACAGTTAATATGTTTAACAATATATTTTTTTATCAGTAGAAA
>ML382244.1:7507-19611 GCA_005239525.1 Nicotiana knightiana | reverse complement strand
CCCCCAAAATAAAGATAAGCATTATCCCCAATGCTTAACAAAATAAGAGTAAAAGACGGGAAAGAGTAAAGAAAACTCTCTATGGCTCCTTGGACATCTCTGTGTCCACAACAATGTCACCGCCCTCAGTCTCATTCAACTAGATCTCATCATTCTCAACTCTGGGAGTAACTGGGTTGGTAAACATCTGACGCACTGCCTCGGTAGTGTCGGTAGTAGAGTCTGGATCCTCAAAATGGCCAGCTGGTTCCACCGGTGCTAATGGTGCTATAGGATCTGGGTCAATCGACATGTCGAAAGGGACATTTCCGCCTGCAGCAAGCTTTGTAACCTGTTTCCGGAGCTTTTCCACTGACTTCTTACTAGCCTGAGACTTTCTAATCTTCTTTACTTCTTTTCCTAGTTCTGCGATCACTGACCCGTGTTGTAGCAAGGTAGCCATGATGGTGTTCTGGTTCTCTAGGATCTTCTTCTATGTCTCTACGTTAGTTGGGGGAACTAAGGTGCCTGCATAGTAGACTGTGTTGCAATAGCACTGGATAAGTCAGAAAGCTTTGCAGTTGTTGTCCGTATCTAGTTGTTGAGGCTCGCCAATGTCTGGGAGACTCGCAGTGCAGAAAGTAGGGCAGTAGGCATGGGCACCAGCTTCAAATCCGAGGTAGAACCTATGACATGAACTGTAGTAGGAACTGAAGATGATGGTGGAGGCATAGCTGCGACACTAGAGGAAGGCTCGGCCGAAGAGGATGGAATATCAACTGCCTCCACAACTACCGCTCCTGGCTCATCAGACTAGCATGTGGTGGTAGACGGTTGACCTTTTCTCTTAGGGTTGTTCGCATCCATCAGTGAGTACTATCTTCAGCCGAACCTTTGTATCATAATCCCTTGGCTCTACCTTCATATCCATGAGATCCTCTTTAATATTGTTGGAATACGAGTAGGACGAGTCATCTTCTCTAGCAATCACTGAGATGTTGGCTGACATCATGGAACCCACATTGATTGGGTACCCGACCATGATAGAAGCAACTAGAATTTCCCGAGGAATCGGGAGATATGTCTCATTCTGGCTCGGGTCCAGTCTGCTGCAGGCAAAGGTCTACTACCCCTTTGCCTCAAAGCTTAGAGTGCTCATCTGAATAGGAAACCTCGATGTGATCCATGGTGGTGGTAGCCTAGGAGCTGCTAAAATCTCTACTAACCAAGGTCGGGCTGCATCTCCCATTGCATACTTCTCCAAGTATTTCATAGGCTCGACATCTTCTAAACCCAAGTACGTGTTGAGAATAATTTGATAAAATCTCACTTTAAGGTTATGCACTTTGGTTACCTTTGTCCCTTTCTTGATATGAGCCACATTAGCGTAGAATTCCCAGACAAGATATTCTTTGGCATCCACCACACTCTGGGTGAACCATATCCACCCTTTGCATTCCTTGAACTGTCTCAGCACAGCTGGGTTATACTTCTATAGATTCTTCAACTGAAACTGCCACTCAATAGTATTTGACCTTACTGGACACCATTGACGGAAGCTGGTGAAGGCAGCCAAGTTGAGAAACTAGTCCTCCCAAACCTCTTTCTTCTTCGCACTTTCAAGGCCGGCAATTATAGCATCTCACTCTCTTCCATCAGCGGATATACTGAACTGATGTCTCTGGTGCCTCAGGGGCAGGTGTAGTGGATGGATCAAAAGCCTGACTAGCACTTTTCAAACCCTCATAAACGTTATGAGATGCCGACGACTCGTCTCTGAGTTGATACCTCCCTGGCGGCCTTGACTGGACAGCTGGCTGCTCTATACAGAGGATGAGTTGCCCTTTAATGCTTCCCTAGATAGGACATAAGAGCTTGTCTCGGAAAGGTCTGCACTTCTCCCTCTGCCGGTTGTAGGTTTCTTTGTGATTGTTCTTTATTGGCCGAGGAGTAAGGCACTCTTGCCTCGACCCCTAGAAGGTTCACCCCTCCCTTTAGAAGTATCATCTCTGCCTCTCGATCGAACCATTATCTGTATCATGTAGATGCAGTTGTTAGTGGCAAATCAGTGTTCAATCAGACACAGGTGATATACAAGAAAACACAACACAGTGAAGGTTTAAATCATGCTTGCAGGATGAGGATCTACGGTCCGCACATTTTTCTTTGCGGCCGCAGATAAGGCCTTGAGGACTGGACAATTCTCTCTTGCGGCCACAAATGGGAATTGCGGTCCGCACATTTTTCTTTGCGGCCGCAGATAAGGCCTTGAGGACTGGACAATTCTCTCTTGCGGCCACAAATGGGAATTGCGGTCCGCACATTTTTCCTTGCGGCTGCACCTCATAAACCAATAACATGCCAAATCTATGATGATAGAGAATTGGTATATTTGCGGCTACAACATGTTTTATGCGGTCCACATATTTTTCCTTGGGGATACATATTTGAGCCACTAATTTGTAAACTCTATGATGATAGGACAAGGGCAGTTCTGCGCCCGCAATGGGATTTCTGTCCACACAATTTTCTTGCGGCCGCAGACCCATCCTTTACTAAATTTTCCCTAGATTCAACTTCTACGGACCACCCAATTTAAAGTGCAGCCGTAGAATTCAAAAAATTCCGAACCGTTCATTACTTCTATCTGGGGCTTGTAATTTTTGTGCAAATTTTGACATGGTAACAACAGACAAACATGAAAATACATTGACCCATTCCCCATAGAGCATGTACTAGTTTACCCACTATACATATACCCCACAGGAATGAACAATTTAGTTCTATTGACAAAAGGCCTAAAAGTAATAAAAAACTATAAATTAAACTAAAAAATGCAAAAATCTAACGATGAATTTGAGCATACCAGATATGAATGAGTGCAAGGAATGAGTGATCAACAATTGATGGACGTGTGAGCAGGTGATTCACCACGAATTTCAATACAGAGCTATGTTAGTGTTCAAAGATGGAAAATGTAATAGTTGCCCTAGCCCTCTTTTTATACTTATTAATTTTCTATGAGAAAGAGGCGCGAGTGCGGCCGCACCATTTCATGTGCGTACCTGGGGCTTAAGTTTCCCTTTTGTTTTGCGGTCCACAGAATTATGTGTGCGGCTGCATATCCCTTGTTGCGGCCGTAGCTCGGCCATTTTTTTGACAGACCAACTTCGGAGAGTTGGAATTTTTCACCCTCCATTTGTGCGGTCCGAATGATAATTGTGCGGTCGCAGAGCACTTTTCCTGCAACAACTGTAAATGTGCGGTCCGCACAATTTTGCACACTTAGCCAGATTTCTGTCCACCATTCTATTTCTCGAACGAACCGCACTCCTTCGTATACGTCAGGAGTCCTTTGATGAAAAAAACTACTTTTAAAATAGAACCATATTCCATCCTGTAAGTAACACTCATTTCTAAAGCACACTTCAAATCAAGTTAGCACAAAAATAACACCTAAGTACAAAATAAGAAAAGAAAAGAAAAAAAGACACATGGGTTGCCTCCTAAGAAGCCCTTGATTTAACGTCGCGGCACGACACAAAATAACATCAATTGGAATGAATGACCACCATGACGTAGCCATCTCCAACTTTTCCCAAATAGTTCTTCACCCGGTGACCATTGACTCTGAATACCTCATTGTTTTGTTCTTCAAGTCCAATGCACCAAAAGGCGTCACACCCACAATTGCGAAGGGACCACTCCATTTAGACTTTAGCTTTCTGGGAAACATCCTCGACCGTGAGTGTAACAACAATACGATATCGCCCACTTTGAACTCTTTGTTCCAAATGTATTTATCATGAAGATATTTCATCTTTTCTTTGTACAATGACGAACTTGCATATGCATGGTACTAGAAATCATCCAATTCATTCAACTTTGCAACCTCAAGTTAGTGGTTACATCTCAATCAAGATTCAACTTTTTTAGAGCCCACATGGATTTGTGCTCAAGTTCCATCATAAGATGACAAGCTTTGCCGAACATCAATAGGTATGGCGACATTCTGATAGGTATTTCGTAAGCCGTCTGATAAGTCCATAATGCATCATCAAGCTTCTTGGACCAATCCGTCTAGTTAGCATTCACTTTTTTGGACAAAATACTCTTTATCTCCCGGTTGGAGACTTCCACTTGACCGTTATATTGTGGATGATAGGGAGTGGTAACTTAATGAGTAACACCATACTTGCTAGGTAAAGTGTCAAAAGCTTTGTTGCAAAAATGAGACCCCCATTGCTTATAATACCCCTCAGAGTACAAACCTTGTAAAAATATTCTTCTTCAAGAATGCCACCAAACTTCTTGCCTCATTGTTGGGTAAAGGAACGACCTCAACCCATTTAGACACATAATCAACCACGACCAAGATGTAGGTGTTTCCACAAGAACTCACAAAAGGACCCATGAAGTCAATACCCCACACATCAAAAATATCAATCTCCAAAATGGCAGTGAGAGGCATTTCAGTTTTCTTCGAGATTCCACCGGCCCGTTAACATTCATCACATATTTTCATTAGCTCACTAGCATCCTTGTAAAGAGTCGGCCAATAGAAACCGCAACTTAGCACTTTGGCCGCCGTTCTTGTCCCACCATGGTGACCACCATATGGGGAAGAATGACAAGCCCTAAGAATTTCACCTTGCTCTTCTTCCGGTACACTTCTTCTAATCACCACATCCGTACAAATCAACAAAAGGTATGGTTCATCCTAATAATAAGCTTGACAATCCTGTTTGAGCTTCTTCCTTTGTGTTGAAAAGAACTCATCCAAGATGGTTCCACAGACAAGGAAATTTGCTAGATCCGTGAACCATGGAACCTCCTTCATTGAAATGGCCAAGATTTGCTCGTCGGGGAAAGAGTCGTTGATTTCAAGGCCATCATGCGGCCTCCCCTCCTCCTCCAAACAAGACAAGTGGTCCGCCACTTGATTTTCACCCCTTTTTCTATCTTGGATGCCAATACTAAAATCTTGCAACAAAATCACCCATCTCATCAACCGAGCTTTGGAATCGTTTTTGCTCATAAGATAACAAAGTGCCACATGATCCGTGTGGACAATAACTTTCACACCCATCAAGTACGGGCAAAACTTCTCAATTGCAAACACAATGGCAAGGAGCTCTTTATCCGTAAAGGTATATTTGACTTGGGCACCATTCATGGTCTTACTACCATAGTAGACCAGATGAAAATTTTTATTGATGTGTTTCCCCAAAACAACTGTAACCGCTCACTAGCATCACACATGAGCTCAATAGGGACACTCCAATTTGGAGTGGTGATGATGGGAGTGGTTTTCAACTTGAACTTTAACAATCCAAAGGCTCTCATGCTATCATCAGTGAAGTTAAACTTAGTATCTTTCTCAAAAAGCTTGCACAACGGGTTCACAACCTTAGAGAAATCTTTGATGAAGAGCCGGTAAAACCCCGTGTGGCCTAAGAAACTCTGCAAACCTTTCACCAAAGTAGGAGGTGGAAGTTTAGAAATCACCTAAATCATTTCATTGTAAACTTCAATTCCATTCTTTGAGATTTTGTGGCCAAGGACAATGCTTTCCTCGACCATGAAATGACACTTCTCCCAATTGAGCACCAAATTAGTTTCTTCACATCTTGCCAACACTTTATCTAAATTTTCAAGACAATCATCAAAAGAATCCCCAACCACTAAGAAGTCATCCATGAAAACTTCAAGGTAGTCCTCCACCATGTTCGTGAAGATAGCCATCATGCACCTTCAAAAAGTCATCGGTGTTGCACAAACCAAATGGCATCCCCTTGAAGGCGAAATTACCATAAGGACATGTAAAGGTTGTTTTCTCTTGATCCTCCAGAGGAATAAGGATTTGGTTGTAGCCCGAATACCCATCAAGAAAGCAATAGAAAGCATAGTCGTCCAACCTATCAAGCATTTGGTCTAGGAAGAGAAGTGAAAAATTATTCTTCCTTGTGATTGTTGAGCTTGTGATAGTCCATATACACCCTCCAACCGGTCACCGTTCTTGTAGGAATCAACTCACTATTTTCATTGGTGACCACCTTCATGCCTTTCTTATTTGAGACACATTGAACCGAAGAAGTCCACTAGCTATTAGAAATGAGGTAGACAACACCCGCATCCAACCACTTGATAATCTCCCTTTTGACAACTTCTTGCATAGCCTCATTCAATATCCTTTGATGTTGATCTTGTGCATGCAAAATGCGGGGCTTATTCCCTGAATATCCGCCAATGTCCACCCAATAGCGTTCTTCTTCTTATGTAGCACCGACAATGTAGAATCTACTTGAACGTTAGTCAAACAAGAGGAAAGAATAACTGGTAAAGTAGAACAAGTGCAGGATAATTCATACCGAAGATATGGAGGCAATTGCTTCAACTCCAAAGGTAGGAGGTTCTTCAATGGAAGGCTTTGTAGGAAGATTTGTCCTATTTTCAAGATTAAAGATAGTTTTCGAGGTGCATAATTGTAAGACCTCATTCCTTGCAAAGAGTTCACACATTCCATGAAGCCATCCATCTCGTCATCGTCAAAGTAGAGCAAGTCGGCCTCCAAAATATCACCAACATTGATTGTAGCACTTGTATCATTAACAATAACATCGGTCACCAAGTCCACAAAAGAACGCACCTTGCTGCTATTTGGTTGCCGCATGGACTTGCACACATGGAATACCACTTTTTCATCACCTACCCGAAATATGAGTTCTCTGGCTTCCACATCACAAAGAGCCTTCCCTATAGTGAGGAAAGGTCTTTCAAGAATAATCGACACCTCATAATCAACTTCACAATCAAGAATGAAAAAATCCGTCGGAAGAATAAATTTATTAACACGAACCAAGACATCTTCAATCACCCCTAAAGGTTTCTTCATAGTATGATCGGCCATTTGTAATCTCATAGATGTAGGTCTTGTTTGCCCAATTCCCAATGTCTTGAAAACCAGATAGGGCATCAAATTGATACTTGCCCCAATATCATAAAGAGCTTTAGAAAACTCCACACTTCTAATTGTACAAGGAATCGTGAAAGCACCGGGATATTCCAACTTAGAAGACATTGAATGCACAATTGCACTCACTTGATGAGTGACTTTGATAGTTTCAAAATTCCTTGACCGCTCTTCATCACAAGATCTTTCATAAACTTGGCATAACTAGGAATTTGTTGCAAAACTTCAACTAATGGAACATTGATTGAGAGACTCTTCATCATTTGAATGAACTTTTTCAATTGATTCTCGCCATTTTGTTTGGCAAATCTTTGAGGATATGGAGGTAGAGGCTTAGGAAATGATGCCTTAGCATTTTGCACTACCGGTTTCGGTATGCCAATAATGTAATCCCTAGACAGCTTCACATCCTCTTGAGTCTCTTCCACATTATCATCAATATCAATCCCAACTTCATCATTTGATTGCATCACATTGCTCGGGACCTGTTCGTCTTGTACCACTTGCTCATCATCCACAAGTTGCCTTTGACTTGAGGTGGGTGCATTCCCACCTCTTCCACTTCTTGTAGTAAAAACCATGGCATGACCCTTGTTTCTCCCACCACCATTAGGTTTCAGTAGTGTGTCACTTGGTAGTGCCCCTTTAGGACGAGAATTAAGAGATTGAGATATTTTCCCCATTTGAACATCTAAGTTGCGGATCGATGTGTTGTGTAAGGCACGTTGGGCATCTGAATCGGCAGTCTTTTCCATCATTTGCTTGAACATGTTCTCAATATGCCCAATCTCATTAATAGAAGAACTAGGACCATAGGAAGTATAGGGAGGCGGGTTGTTTGGTTGTTGATACATCGGGGTTATTTGAAAACCCGACCCCCGATTGCCTTGATTATGGTTCCATCTGCCTTAATTATTACCCCCTTCCCCCAATTTTCTTGATTATTGCCACTCCAATTTTCTTGATCGTTGTTGTTGTGCCAATTCCCATGATTGTTTCCACCACTCCAATTTCCTTGGTTGTTAAAATTCCAATTTCCTTGACTGTTTTGAGGTTGCAATTGTTGTTGGTTTGGGCCTTCGAAATTATTTCGTTTCCCTTGAAAGTTGTTCCCATATTGCATCTCCTCTTCTTGGTCATTATAAGAATCATCTTGATCAAAACTACTATCCTCTTGCACAAAATTATCCACTCGATATTGCACTTATGAACCCTTTGTTCTTCTTTTGTTCATCATCATGTTGACTCCCTCAATGGCATTGACTTGCTTAGATTTTGCACTTGTTGAAGTTGAGTCTTTGCTATTTGATTCATGGTGGTAGTCAATTTGTCAATGCCTTGCCCATGGTCATGCAACTCTTTGTTAAGGCGGATCACGTTGGGATCACCTTGTGGAACATTAGCTCGGGATTTCCATGTCGATAATGTTTCCACCATTTCATCTAAAATATCACATGCCTCAGCATAAGGCGTAGTCATGAAGTTCATCGGCAGGTTGATTCACAACACATTGGTTGCTAATGTTGATCCACGATAGAAAATTTGTTAAATCATATTCTCCGTCATATCATTGTTGGGACATTATTTAACCATTGTTCTATATCATTCCCATATCTCGTGTAGTGGTTCATTTGGCTCTTGCTTGAATGCCAAAATCTCATCCCGAAGTGTAGCCATGTTCCCCAGAGAGAAGAACTTAGAAATAAATGTTTCCGCCAATTCATCCCAAGTGTGAATGTGATGGTTCGTCAATCGTTCCAACCAATCTAATTCTTTCCCCGGTAGAGAGAAGAAAAAAGCCTTAGCCTCTGTCACACCTCCTTTTTCACTACCCCGGGGAGGGGTATAAGGGTAATAATGGAGTGTTTCCACTTTAAGTGACATTCTTAAATTTTGGGATTTATTTTATTCAGAGTCGTCACCTGGATTTTTACGGTGTTCCGGGACACCATTTATTTATTAGAAATCCCAAAACTGAGGAAATTTTGACTCTGTTTAAATTGTCTGCGAACCAGAAATCCGGGTAAGGAATTCTGTTAACCCGGGAGAAGGTGTTAGGCATTCCCGAGTTCCGTGGTTCTAGCACGGTCGCTTAATGATTAAACTTGGCCTAAATTGTTTAATTACTGATTTTAGCACCTAAATGCATTTTTATATTTTTACCACTTTTAATATTCTATTTTATTTAAAGAGTTCTTTTGAGACGGGTCACGTATGTGTAAACCCGTAGAGTTTAAAACGCGTCTAAAATCATGTCACGCGGACGTGTACACAATTCTCGACACTGAACTCATTTAAGAGATAAATAAAGTTGCGCAAGCGCGTAGTTTATTTTGTTGTCAAAAAGAGACCGAAATAACGTCACGCGAGCGTGTACGCAATTCCGATAATTTCAAGAAAAATTCGTTCCTAAAGCGTCTCTACGAGTATTCATTTTAGTCTTTATTTGTGTTAGTAAACGTATACACAATTTGAGAAAAAGGTATATTTTAGTTTGATTTCATTCAAAGTTACGTAAAAGTATACTTTGATCATTAATTTATTATCTAAGGTAATCTCTACCTAAAAAGTCTTTGAACTCGAATCATACTATACGTTACTCAAGTCTGATTCCAAATCATTTAAGACAATATAACAAATTGCATATATACAATATAACAAATTGTATAAAATTAGCAGGGAAACAATCAATGTAGTTATTTTTGGAATAGAATTGGATATAGGTATTTCGTGAAGAAATACAAGAATTCTATACAGAAATTATTATTATTATCTTTTTTTTGATAAACACGTACTGCTAATATTTAATATTCTATCCGATGGAAGATTAAATAGGATAACAACTGTTTTCGTTATGGCATAGAGACGATGAATAGTTTATAATCAAATTAGCCCCTGATTCTCTTTAAACTAACCCTCAACACTTTTTAAATAATATGAAATGAATGGAAAATTGTTCGTCCTGTTTTAGCTTCAGCTGCATACATATCAAACTCTGATTAATAGCCCAGTTTGCATGAAAGAAAACAACAACTAATACAAGAGGCGCCATCGCTTGTCATCGTCATGGTATAATTGCATTATATTACTAATCAAATGTAAGATATTTACTATTGGAATGTAACTATTAATCTATTACAACTTTCTGAAAAAATTGGACTAATATCTGTTTTACTTTGAATATACTATATGCAGGCTGATATAGTTAATCTTCAGCCCTCTTTTAGCAGCCAAATCCTATTTTTTCTTTGGCTCAGATCTTACTGATTTGGCCAACTGGTGACCAAATTTGTAGATTACAGCCATGCGACCAACAATCACCTTCAAACTACCACATTCAACCATATACGCATAATCTATGAGAAGGCCTTGTACTGAAGATTAAAGATGGAACTGAAAACAAAACTTAATCCAAATTATCACTTTATGCAACATTCATGTGCAACCAAAGTCACGAAGCTACCGAACTTAATACATTCAGTATGCAAAGAACAACAATTATACTAAGCAAGCAAACATCATACTGAGCATAAACAGATATTATTATAACTTCAGTTTTCAAAGAACATTAAGGTTTTTATAGTGCTACATACCTAACAGTGAATGGAGGAAAATATAAGGACCAAATAAAGGCCTAGAAAACCAAGGATAAGAGAGCAGCTTCAGCGGCAACCAACAAATATACAGCAGGATACCACAGAAGGAAACCCAAGAAATCCCAGGATCGACTTCAACTTCCAATTTCAACTTTGATATACCAATAATAAACCCAGTTTTACTCAGTTTGAATCATCTTTCTTTCTACTGTTTTATACTCTTTAGGTATAGAAAATGAGTGAACAGAATAGAAGTTTCAGAAGAACATCCTTTTCAAAACGAATATTTCCATAGAAAAATCTTTTGGAAGCTCTGTATTTCTTTTTGAGAGTAAATGTATCCAATTTAAGTATTCAGTCTATTTTTAGGGTGTGTTTCCGTCTCTATATCTCCTCCTCCCTTTTTGTTTTTGTGAATGAGGGTCTCTATATATAGGGCAGACTCCTCCTATTTCCCTCATGTGTTATTCCCTGAAATTAAGGGATAAGGGGAATATTTTGTAACAGATTTCCCTGTCCCTTCTAGAGGTTTCTAACAAATTTTTGATCTTTTAAATTATTTTCAACCCCTTAAGTTCTTCTTAATATCTATTCAACCACTTTTTAAATTTTTTCAACTATTAAAAGTAGTTTAATAGGGATAAAAATAGCAACAAACAACAATAGGGTCAAATTAAACTAATTAAACTCATTTAGATACTAATCAATTAAGTAGTTAGCTTAAGTAATCATGTCAATTAGTGATTTACAGAGAATCGTAGTGTAAAACGGGCACAAGAATAAAGCATATACGTTTTTTTCCATTAATCTTAAACTAGATCCTAGTTTTAAGACATGAAATAACCAAATACTAAAAGAAAAGAAGTAGAGAGGAAGTCATAGAGTACCAGTAGTGGTCTCCATTTTTTTTTTTTTTTGGTTGAATTCTGGAAATTTGCCAGAGTTTGGCCGGACTACAACGACCTCCAAAAGTGACCCTTACTCACATGAATCGACGGCTCTCGTCGAGAACCATCGACTCATGTAAGTTTGAGTCACAGAGTCGCTTGGGATCATCTTCAGAATGTTCTAGGGTTTTCCATTTCCAGATCTGAGATTAAAGAAATTTGAATGAGTTTTTTTGTGAAATAGATGGTAGGAGATGGTTGAGAAGGGGGGAGGAGAGTTTTCCATTTCCAGATTTGAGGTTAAAGAAATTTGAATGAGTTTTTGGTGAAATAGATGGTAGGAGATGGTTGAGAAGGGGGGACGAGAGTTTTCCATTTCCAGATCTGAGGTTAAAGAAATTTGAATGAGTTTTTGGTGAAATAGATGGTAGGAGATGGTTGAGAAGGGGGGACGAGAGTTTTCCATTTCCAGATCTGAGGTTAAAGAAATTTGAATGAGTTTTTGGTGAAATAGATGGTAGGAGATGGTTGAGAAGGGGGAGGAGGTTATCTGGTAAAAAGTTGGAGTTGATTGGAGAAGCTCCGCCGCTGGAGACGATTTCTGGCCGGCGGAGTTAACACGGGGTGAGAGAGACGAGAGAGAGAAGGGGAATGGGTTGTTAGACTTTG
>MDKJ01175886.1:0-17005 GCA_005239525.1 Nicotiana knightiana | reverse complement strand
GAGCTTACATCAATTGACTTACGATGTACTCTCACGTACGAAAACATGGGGTGTAACAAATATGTATCGTGCTTCGTGATAAACAAAGTCTTTTCTTGGTCCTCTGGGTTCATTTGAATTTGATTGTACCCGGAGTAGGCGTCGAGAAAAGTAAGGATCTTGTGGCTAACCGTGGCATCGATCAATCGATCGATGTTGGGCAGTGGGAAAGAAATATTTAGGGAATGCTTTGTTCAAATCCTTATAGTCTACACACATTCAAAATTTATTCCCTTTTTCGGGGACTACCACTATGTTACCTAGCCATTCGGGGTATTTTACTTCCCTAATGGATCCTATTTTGAGAAGTTTAGTTACCTCATATTTGATGAATGCATGCTTTACCTCGGACTGAGGTCTCCTTTTTTGTTTCACCGGTTTGAACCTGGGGTCGACACTTAGTCGATGGGTGGTTATCTATGGTGGGATCCCTGTCATATCTAAGTGGGACCAAGCGAAGCTATCAAATTATCAATAATAGATTGAATGAGATTTTTCTTGAGTTCGAGGGTTAATCCCGTTCCCAAGTATACCTTTCATTCTGGAAGACGCTCGATCAATATGGCCTGCTTTAGTTCTTCGACTGTGGACTTCGTTGCATCTGATTCCTCGGGGTCAACGAAGGCTCGAGGGGTGAGGAAATCTTCTTCTTCATCCTCGACCGCCTGTTCATCGGGCTGGTGCCCCTCGGGCTTTGCCAAGGGTAAGGGCTGTGATTGCTATTTGGCTACCTGTTCGTCTTTTGACTTCTCCGAGGTAGATGGGGTCGACACTAGTGCCAAGTCGTGTACCGTGAACATCTCCTTAGCTGCCTGCTGCTCCCCATATACTATTTTCACGCCATCCTTTGTAGGGAACTTCATCATTTGATGAAGAGTTGATGGCACTGCCCTCATATTATGGATCCACGGCCTTCCAAGTAGAGTATCATACCTCATGTCACCTTCGATGACATGAAACTTGGTGTTCTGTATGGTTCCGACCACGTTGACTGGGAGGATGATTTCACCCTTTGTTGTTTCACTCGCCATGTTTAATCCATTTAGGACTCGAGAGGCGGGTATGATTTGGTCGAGCAGCCCGAGCTGCTCCACGACCCTCAACCCTCGACCTGATTATATTGGCCGAACTACCTGGATCCACGAGCACACGTTTAACTTGAATTTTATTTAAAAGGATAGAAATTACCAGTGCATCATTATGAGGCTGAGATAAGGCCTCGATGTCTTCTTCACTGAATGTAAGGGTATCCTCGGGTATGTAGTCCCGAGTCATTTTTCCCTTGTGATGGGTACTTTTGTTCATTTGACTACAGATCCCTGTGGGACGTCGGCTCCTCCAATGATCATGTGAATGACGTGCTGGGGCTCTTCTGGTTCATTCTTCCTGTTTGCATCTCTCTCTCAAAAATGGTTTTTGGCCCGATCGCTGAGGAACTCCCGGAGAGGCTCTTCGTTGAACAATCATGCTACCTCCTCTCGAAGCTGTCTGCAGTCCTCGGTCCTGTGACCATGAGTACCATGATACTTGCATATTACGTTGGGGGTTCCTTTGAGAAGGACCGAACTGTATGGGCTTGGGCCATCTGTTGTCTCTAATCTTGCTGATGGCTGATACGATGTCTGAGGCATCAATGTTGAAGTTGTATTTTGATAATCGGGGTTCCTCCATCGGTCGTGAGTGTCTGCAAACCCTACCTTTCTCATCATTCCCTAGGAACTTTGGCCTCGATTCGCTCTTCGGTCATTTCGAGGTATGTTACACCTCAAAGTGTTTCTTCGATCTTCAATGTATGGCTGATACCTTTCCTTGTTTGGTCTCGGCTCCCTTTCTGCATTTCTTGGCTCCTTTGCTAGTAGCCTGTTTGGATACACTGAGCCCGAGGGGCTCCCAACTGGTCGTCCTTGACCCTAATGTTTGACTGGTACCTGTTGTGCAAATCCTCCCAAGTTACGACAAGATATTCGATCAAGTTCTGCTTCAGCTGCTAAGCTATTAAACTTCGTTCATTCAGTCCTTACATGAAGGCCTGTACAACCCAGTCATCAGAGACTGGTGTAACTCCATTCGTTCCAACTGAAAATGGGAAACGAACTCCCTCAACATCTCGTTCTCTCTTTGCTTGATGTTGAACACATCAGACTTCCTTGTAGAGACTTTTATGGCACCAGCATGTGCCTTTACAAACGAGTCTGCCAACATGGCAAACGAATCTATTGAGTTTGGGGGGAGGTTATGATACCACATCATGTCCCCCTTGGACAGTGTTTCTCCAAATTTTCAACAAAACAGACTCGATATCGTCGTCTTTTAGGTCATTCCCCTTTATGCCACAAGTGTATGTGGTAATGTGTTCATTGGGATCTATGGTCCCGTTGTATTTTGGAATGCCGGGCATCCGGAACTTCTTCGAAATGGGCTTCGGAGCCACACTAGGTGGGACTGGTTTCTGTACAAACTTCTTCAAATCCAGTCTTTTCAAGACCGAGGGTGCTCCCGGGATCTGGTCTACCCTCGAGTTGTAGGTTTCCACTTTCTTGTCGTTGTCCTCTATCTTCTTTTCTCCTGATTCGACCCTCTTAGTGAGTTCCTCGAGTATCCTTATGATGGTGGGGTTTGTTCCTAACCCATTATTGCTTGATCTTTCTGGGGTTGGCTCAACTCGAGGAGTTGTTTCTGGTCCTGCTGTGCTCGGAGTCTTTTGTTGACTCTGTAATTGAGAAATATTAACTTGTTGTGCTTGCAACATTTCAAAAATTACTTGTAGGCTAACTTCTCTTTCTTCTCGAGCCTGCGTTCTTTGTACGTCAGGTTGGTACACTTCCTTCAATATCAGTACCCAAGTCGACATGCAAAGCAATGTGTGAACCTACGTCGACAGGGTTTGGTGCTGGTGCTACCTCAGGGTTTAGCGATGGCACACCGACCCCTGAAGCTGTTGCACTATTTTCTCCATTGAACCCGAGACCGTTGTTTCCATATGAGTTTGCTGAGTTAGACATATTTTAACCTGAGATCAAAGAATCTTTGGACAAGAAAAAGTGTGAAGAATAACGTGTGTTATCAGAAAACTAGCACCAAAATAATCACTATTATCTTTAGCCCCACGGTGGGCGCCAAACTATTTACCTCAAAAATGGTTTTAACAATTATACTTGATTTGTGGTTCTAAAAATATGTGATTTATTTCCATACTAGTAGATAAGATAGAAATATTAAGCGTAAGTAAGGAGAATATGATAACCAAACCAGTTTTGCTAAAGGAGAGAGGGCCTCGAGGTCAATTTAGTAACAATAAAGTATGAATAATAAATGAAGAATAATAAAAGTTGAAGAATTACTTGGGCACATCAAACAAGTAAAGCAGAGTGGAATATTCTATCTCAGTGAGTCATGTGTCTCTTACAAAATGATTGGGGTCCCCTTTATATAGGAGGGGAGAACCCTAATATGGTACATTTCTAATTATGACAAAGAATACTATTGGTACAGCTGTATAACGGCCTAGTACGAATTTGTACTATCTCTTACAAATCTTATCTGTCCAAACCACGTGTCCTTGGAAAATTCCTGCTTTTTCTTGACTGTCATAGATTTTGCACTACCTCGTGGTAGGCCGTGACGGGCCTTCGATGTGCTCTCTCGAGTAGGTTGTATCGGGCCGTCGATATGCTCTCTCGAGGTATGCATTCTGAGATTGGGCTTCGAACTTTACTTCGAGACCTTCCAAGCTCGGGCTTGGCATAACAGAGACTTCGAAATCACACTCCTCTGATTTCGGCCGTATACAATGGTCACCACACTATAATTCAAACTTGAACATATGGGACACAAGTTGGATCCCCAATATAAAAATCTCAGGAACTCAATCGAAAGCCGCCTCATGATTAGTGATTACTCCCTCAAAATTAGAGATATATACATTGATCACAAATGGGATCTTACTAAACTATTGATAGATATCCTATCAAAAGAAACATTCTTAAGGTAAGAACTCGATCCAAGGGACAAACAAAGGATGTTCCTATATGGTCTCTATCTACTAAAGGGATTTTCACTACTAAAACATGCTATAACCTCATTGAACCCCCTTTGAGTAACCAATTGGAGTATGACTGGGTTTGGACTTTATCTTGTCCAAACAAGATAAATTTTTTCTTATGGAGATACCTTCATAAAAAACTCTCTTGCAGAAAATACCTAGCTCGTATAGGAATTAATATAGACCCCCTATGTCCTATTTGTGATTCAAGAGAAGAAGAATCAATCACCCATATTTTCTTTGACTGTAAAACAACCAAACCATTTAGGGATAATATGGGTTGGTCAAATTTTTATGATCCAACAGGTGATTATTGGCTTCTCCAACTAAAAAACTTTGATTGCTCATTAAGAAATAAGTTTATTATGTGGAGATCTTTCTTTCCTTTTGCCCAATGGGATATATGGATAAACAGGAATTAAAATAACCAAAACAATACTAACAACACTATTATCATAAACAACATTGGTCAAAAGGCCACAAAATTCACACTTTTTACTGAAAATAGCTTTGTCCCACTAAAGAAAATACTATTGGAAGTTAAATCACAAAAAACCACCCAAAGGCTGGTTCAAATTAAATATTGATGCCAGTTTTAAGGACAACTATCAAAAGAGTGGCCTGAGAGGTGTTTTCCGCAATACAAAGGGACATTAGGTGGTTGGCTTTACAAAATCCATATATGCAAAGGGCTCTTTGGAAGCAGAAATTAAAGCACTACTGGAAGGACTTCAAACAACTCATGAATGAGGTTTGTTCCCGCTGGAAATAGAAACTGATTGCACGGAGGAAATACAAACTATACAACACGAAAATAGACTACTTGATGATCTTATTAATGAATTCAGGTTGTTAATGCACCAGGGGAAGGTAATGCTCCTTCCACACGTATTCAAGCAAGGGAATAAGGTGGCACATCAACTGGATAAGGAGGCAAATGTTCAAGTAAAAGGAATTATTTTTGTACTACATCCTACTGATGTTGAATCTTTTGTAAAGACTGATCAAGAAGAACAATGTGTTTTTGTGAAGTATTTAACTCGAGATGCTTAAAATATGTTAGCAAGCTAAGGTAATCAAAGTGTCCTACGTGACATAAGCTATGAATATGATGTACCAAGTATTACATAACTTATATATATATATATATATATTTCCTATTTGCTAAAAAAATACAAAAATACCTCTTTATATTTTAAAAAAATTTTAAATTTAAATTTTTTATTTTATTTCTAATAATATCTTTATATAATCACAAACTTATATATAGAGAGAGACCATAGAGTTACTAAGGATCAGAAAATTTTTACTAAGGATAAAAAAAATTATAAATTTCAAAAAAGAAATATCTTTTGTATGCCAACTGGTGAAACATCATTTTGTAGGCCAAATAGTTCAACCACGCCAAGTGGTTTAGGCTATGTATTCGACTCTTTATGTAACAATGTATCACCATCTCCCTGTACCACAACTACTTAATCAATAGAGACTAATATTTGGTTGACCAACAAAACAAAAGAAGTAGAGACCATAGAGTTACTAAGGATAATTGGCCGATCGACCCTCCGTGAAACTTATTTTGCCCCGACCTCCAAGTTTTAAATTATTGGTTAGGATACCTTCAGGGTTAATTTGTGTTAATGTGTGATTTTAGTTAACGAGAAGGTGAAGTGGGATGCAACATTTGGACACTTATATGAGAAACTTGGGGACAAAGGCAGGGAAACAAATATATACATGCTAGCCAAGGTGAGAGAAAGGATAACTCGTGACATGGACCAAGAGAAATGCATCAAAGACGAGGATGGATGAGTACTAATGGACGAGGCACAAATTAGATGTAGATGGTAGTCCTACTTCCATAAGCTCCTAGAATGACTGATACATAAAAATTGGCGTCATTCTAGGATGTTTAAGTGTGATTCAGACGCGTTCGTCGAAGTTTTAAAATTGAAAGTTAAAAGTTAAAAGGAGGATTTTGATCGTTGATTCATCATTTTGATGTTATTCGTTGTG
Source organism: Nicotiana knightiana (assembly GCA_005239525.1). NCBI lineage: Eukaryota > Viridiplantae > Streptophyta > Magnoliopsida > Solanales > Solanaceae > Nicotiana > Nicotiana knightiana. The sequence continues at coordinate 10,908 of MDKJ01175886.1, read as the reverse complement.
TTTCAAGCCTTTGTATAAGTTTAGATAAGGTATTGTAACTAGTTGTCATGATTGGATGGGGTCCGAGGGCCTCGAGTGTATTTCAGAATGGTTTTGGACCAACTTTGGATGATTTGATGTTGTTGGTTGTTGGTTCTGGTTTTGTTCTTCGTGAAGGCAGAGGGAATTTCGCGTTCCTAAAGAAGGAGTTGAGCTGAAGGATTTTTTATTCCTCACATTCGCAAAGGTGTCAGGCAGATGTGCATCACGTTCGCGATAAGAGGTTTGCCTTCGTATAAGTGAAGATGGGCTTGGGGGCTTGGCCTTGTAATGATCCAGCCGGTTATTCCGTGAGATTAGCCCCATTTTTCCCGTTTTTGATTTATTGTATGTTGCTTAGCCTATTTATGTTGTGTTGGGTCGGTTGGTTCGGGTTCGGAGTGGTCGTGGTGAGAATTGAGTCACTTAGTCTTTTAAATTAGCTTAATAGTTGAAAAAGTCAACTGGGAGTTGACTTATTGGTAAACGACCTCAAAATGTGGATTTTATGGCTCAAATAGCTTCGTTAGGTGATTTGGGACTTAGGAGTGTGTTCAGAATGAAGTTTTGATGTCTGGTGTAGAATTAGGCTTGAATTGGCGAAAGTTAGTTTTTGGCGATTTCTGGTCGGCAGGAGAAAATAGGCTATCAGGGTCAGAATGGAATTCTGAAAGTTGGAGAAGGTTCGTAATGTCATTTTGGATATGTGTGCAAATTTTCAGGTCAATCGGATGTGTTTTGGTTGGTTTCGGCATCATTGGCGAAATTTAGAAATTTCAAAGTTCATAGGCTTGAATTTGATGTGATTTTGGTGTTTTTGTGTTATTTTTGGTGTTTCTAAGGCTTGTCTAAGTTTGAATGATGTTATGGGATATGTTGGTAGGTTTGGTTGAGGTCCCGTGGGCCTTAGGTGTATTTCAGATGCTCAAACGGGCACTTTTGGTCTTTGGGAGATTGCTGGTTTTCTGGTGTTTTAGCAGTCGTGGTTTGTTCATTGCGATCACGTGAGTTCATCAGCGATCGCGTAGAATAAATTTTGAGTCAGGCATATTTGTTCTATGCAATCGCGTAATAAAGGTTGCGATCGCATAGGTTGGGCAGCAAGAGCAGTGGGGTCGCGTTTGGTGCATTGCAATCGCATAGGTGTTCTGAGGCGCGTGAGAGGGATTAATGTGTGAGCTATGCGAACGCGTGTGTTGGTATGTGAATGCATAGAGTGGATTGGATTGTGCATCACGAACGCGTAGCTGGAGACGCGATCGCACTGAAGGAATATTTAGTGCTGGGCAGAATGTTTTAAATAGCCCTTTCTTACGAATTTTAGTCTATTTTCCTCCATTGTTGAGTGGGTTTGGAGCTCTTTGAGAGGGTTTGAAGAGTAAATTGAAGGGATTCATAACTCGATTCTATGTCATTTTCTAAGTAATTAAACCGGAAATTTGTTGGATTTAAACCCAAAATTGGGGAGGTTAGGTTCATGAGAATTGGAAATTTCTTTTGATGATTTGAGTGGGCAATTGTAGTCCAATTTTGGTGTTCTTGGTATGTATAGAATCATGGGAGGATGAGGATTCTAGTGATGTAAGTTTTATATAATTTCGAGACTTGGGCCCAGGGCTCGGGTTCGGCCAATTTCGAGAATTGTGCCGAAAATTGATAGTTTTCGTTTAAGCCTTGTTCATTTAGCGTATATTGATGATGTTAATCTGGTTTTGGTTAGATTCAGAGCAATCAAGAGCCGGTTCGAGGGGAAAGAGCATCGCGGATTAGTATTTTGGCCCAAGTGGAGTGTCACGACCCTAAATCCTAAGCCGGCCGTGATGGATCCTATCGTGGAACTAGGCTAGCCAACCATTTCAGACTATCATAATATTTCATAATTCCCCAAAATTAGCAGATTTTGAAATAGAAAAATGACATGAACAATTTATACACTGTCCCAAAACCTGGAGTCAACTTTCATGAGCATCTAAGACTGAAAATACAATGTACAATAAGACGACTTGCTACTACTAAAGCCTGAAGTTCAAAAGACAAAAAAACTATGAACTGAGGAAAGGAAATGAGGTGAGATGGGGACGCTGAGCAGCTATCTCGATCCTCGAACAACCTCCAAGCACGCCCGAAATCAACTAGTGAGATGGTCTGGTACCTGGATCTTCACACAGAGGTGCAGGGAGTAACGTGAGTACGCCAACTCAGTATGTAATCAAAGTAACTAAAAACTTGAGTGAAGTGACGAGCATTTATAAATCATGTAAATCTATATAATAAGTATATGTGGAATTAAGTAAATCAAGTCAGGAATCTACAATTCCGAATATTTCATAGAACTCCAGTTTCCATTTAAAATCTCGTATAAAAACATTTGTCGACCATTATCATCAGAGGTTCAGTGTAAAGAAGAGTGAAAACAGTAGTTTCATAAAAATATAGGCCCCTCGGGCATAGTATCACTCACAATAAAGCCTCTCGGGCAAGCCTCTCAATCACTCATAACTCCACTATCAAAATCTCATGCTCTCACTTAAACACTCATACTCAGCAAGTACCATGAATACACACAACTGCTGCGGTGGGCAGCACGATCCAATACATATATATATATATATGCTGTGGCGTGCAACCCGATCCGTATAACATATGCTGCGGCGTGCAGACCGACCCATATAATAGTCAACTGCGCCCACTGGGGTGTACAGACTCCGGAGGGGCTACTACAGCACAAGCGCTATATTTGCTGCGGCGTGCAGCCCGATCCAATATGTATATTATTGCAGCGTGCAGCCCGATCCATATACAGTATATATATTGCTGCGGTGTGCAGCCCGACCCATACATAATCTATATATTACTGCGGCGTGCAGCCTGATCCATATATAATCTATATTGCTGCGTCGTGCAGCCCGATCCATATGTATAACATATATTGCTGCGGCGTGCAGCCCGTCCCATAACTATCCTTACATACTCGGTGCTCGGCCTCACTCAGTCATCCTCACAAGCCACTCGGGAAATTTATCTCAACTCACGGGACTCAACCCAAAATACTCCTCGGAGTTTCAACAGTGCGATAATAGTGAGAATCACAACAAGTAGGAAACATGACTGAGTTCACAATTGTTCTATCAGGATAGTATGAGAATAGTGTAAAAGTAGCTCTGAGGGTATAAACAGGTCGGCACGAGGCCCCAAACATGGCTCACAGCCCATAAACAAGTATAAACTTCTGAAATACAGGATGTCATAAGGGTTCAAATCGAATACGTGGCTTAATAGTCGCTATTGGACGGACCAAGTCACAATCCCTATCGGTGCACGCTCACATGCTCGTCACCTCATTTACCAAAACAATATCAAATATCGGGGTCTCATGCCCTCAGGTTTAGAGTTACAATCGTTACTTACCTCAAAACAGCCCAAAAGCTACTCTGCGATGCTCTTTCCCCTCGAATTGGCTCCCAAATTCTCTGAATCTAACCAAAACTAGATTAACATCATCAATATACGCTAACGGAACAAAACCCAATCGAAAGACATAAATTTTAAGCACAATTCCCGAAATTGACCAAACCCGAGCCCCGGGACCACGTCTCAGAATTTGATAAAAATCACAAAACTAGAATCCTCATTCCCGAGTCTGTCCATACCAAATTTACACACGCGATCGCGATTCAGCAGAACCTAAACCCACACAATCGAGAAGAACAACGGCTCAGCCCACTCACGCGCCCTTCAACTCTATGCGAACGCAAACAACACCATGCGATCGCACTGCACAACAACCTCACACTCACGCGATCGCGACCTCCACCACACGATCGCATATAAAAAAAATACTGCCATCCCTAGCTAGGCCTACGCGATCGCAAACATCCTCCCGTGATTGCGTAGAAGGAAACCAGAAACTCACACCAGCAAAAATCTGCCAAGTTTTTAAGCCAAGATTTGGTCCGTCAACCACCCGAAACACACCCGAGGCCCTAGGGACCCCAACCAAACATACCAACATATTCCATAACCTCATTAAAACTTAGTCGAACCTTAAAAACACCAAAAACGACGCACGAACACCAAAATCACTTCGAATTCAAGCCTATGAACTTTGAAACTTCTAAATTTTGCCAATGATGCCGAAACCAAGAAAAGCACATCCTATTGACGTGAAATTTGCACACATATCCAAAATGACATTACGAACCTGCTCCAACTATCGAAATTCCATTTCCACCTTGATAGCCTATTTTCCCTGCCGACCGGAAATCGTCAAAAACTAACTTTCGCCAATTTAAGCCTAATTCCTCACCGAACATCAGAACTTCATTCCGAACACACTCCTAAGTCCCAAATCACCTAACGAAGCTATCCGAGCCATAAAATACTCATTCCGAGGTCGTTTACCAATAAGTCAACTCCCAGTTGACTTTTTCAACTATTAAGCTAATTTAAGAGACTAAGTGTCTCAGTTCTCACCACGAGCACGACCACTCCGAACCCGAACCAACTGACCCAACACAACATAAATAGGCTAAGCAACATATGATAAAGAAAAAATGGGGGAAACGGGGCTAATCTCACGGAACGACCGGCCGGGTCGTTACATCCTCCCCCTCTTAAACAAACGTTCTTACTCCAACGGGTCTAGAAACATACCTGGAGTCTCGAATAAGTGAGGATACTAGCTCCGAATCTCCCGCTCGGTCTCCCAGGTGGCATCCTCCACCGGCTGCCCCCTCCACTGAACCTTCACTGAAGCTATATCCTAAGACCTCAGCTTTCTGACCTGACGACCCAAAAAAGCCACTGGCTCTACCTCATATGACATATCACCCTCGAGCTAAACCGTGCTGAAGTCCAAAACATGAGACGGGTCACCAACATACTTCCCGAGCATCGAAGCATGGAACACCAGATGAATACTCGATAAGCTGGGAGGCATGGCAAGCCTATAAGCCACCTCCCCAACCCTCTAAAGCACCTCAAAAGGTCCAATAAACTGGGGACTCAACTTTCCCTTCTTCCCGAACCTCATAATAACCTTCATGGGTGACACCTTTAGCAATACCTTCTCCCCCCAACCATGAAAGACACATCTCGGACCTTCCAGTCCGCATAAATCTTCTTCCTAGACTGCTCATGCGAAGCCGCTCCTGAATCAACTTCACTTTACCCCACGCATCCTGAACCAAGTCTGTGCCCAATAGCCTAGCCTCGCCTGACTCAAACCAACCAACCGGAGATCTGCACCTCCTACTATATAAAGCCTCATATGGAGCCATCTGGATACTCGACTGATAACTATTATTATATGCAAACTCCACAAGTGCAGAAGCTGGTCCCATGAACCCCCAAAATCAATGACACAGGCACGCAACATATCCTCCAAAATCTGAATAGTACGCTCTGACTGCCCGTCGGTCTGAGGATGAAACGTTGTGCTCAACTCGACCTGAGTACATAACTCCCTCTGCACGGCCCTCCAAAACTGATATGGGAACTGAGTACCTCTGTTAGAAATGATAGAAACTGGAACCCCATGCAATCGGACGATCTCCCTGATATAAATCCCAGCTAACCGCTCAGAAGAATAAGTAGTACCAACAGGAATAAAGTGCGTGGACTTGGTCATCCGATCCATAATAACCCATATAGCATCAAATCTCCTCGAAGTCCGTGGAAGCCCAACTACGAAGTCCATGGGGATCTGCTCCCACTTCCACTCCGAAATATCTAATCTTTGAAGCTATCCACCTGGTCTCTAGTACTCATACTTGACCTGCTGACAGTTGAGACACCGAGCCACAAACTCAACAATATCTCTCTTCATCTCCCTCCACCAATAATGCTGTCTCAGATCCTGATACATCTTTGCGGCACCCGGATGGATGGAATACCGCGAACTATGGGCCTCCGCTCTACGACTCAGGGCATCGGCCATTACATTGGCCTTCCCCGGATGATATAAAATAACGAGGTCATAATCCTTGATAAGCTCCAACCACCTCCTCTGACGCAAATTTAGATCCTTCTGTTTAAGGAGATGCTGCAAACTACGGTGATCAGTGAACATCTCACAATGCACTCCATATAAATAATAACGCCAAATCTTCAAGGCAAGGACAATAGCTGCTAGCTCAAGATCATGCACTGGATAATTCTTCTCGTGCACCTTCAACTGTCTGGACGCGTAGGCAATCACCCTACCATCCTACATCAAAACCGCTCCAAGGCCAACTTTCGAGGCATCATAGTAAACTGTATAAGTACCTGAACCCGTAGGCAAAATCAATACCGGAGCTGTAGTCAAAGCTGACTTGAGCTTCTGAAAGCTTTCCTCACATTCCTCAGTCCACCCGAACTGAGCACCCTTCTGGGTCAGTCTGGTCATAGGTGCTGCAATAGATGAAAATCCCTCTACGAAACGGCGATAGTACCCTGCCAAACCATGGAAACTGCGAATCTTGGTAGCTGATGAAGGTCTAGGCCAGCTCTGCACTGCCTCTACCTTTTTCGGATCAACCTAAATGCCCTAACTGGACACCATGTGCCCCAAGAACGCTACCGAATCAAGCCAGAACTCAAACTTCAAAAATTTTGCATACAATCTCTTCTCTCTCAAGGTCTGAAGCACAACTCTCAAATGCTGCTCATGATCTTCCCGAGATTGGGAATACACCAAGATATCGTCAATAAACTTGATGACGAAAGAATCCAGATAAGGCCGGAATACACTGTGCATCAAGTGCATAAAGGCTGCTGGGGCATTGGTCAGCCCGAATGACATAACCAGAAACTCATAATGGCCATATCTAGTCCTGAAAGCAGTATTCGTAATGTCTGGCCCCCGAATCTTCAACTGATGACAGCCGGAACGCAAGTCAATATTGGAAAATGTCTTGGCACCCTGCAACTGATGAAACAAGTCATCTATACGAGGCAAGGGATACCGGTTCTTCACCATAAACCTGTTTAGCTGTCGATAATCAATACACATACGCATAGAACCATCCTTCTTCTTTACAAACAACACCGGTGCACCCCAAGGTGGCACACTAGGCCGAATGAACCCCTTATCTAGGAGTTCCTGAAGCTGCTCTTTTAATTCCTTTAGCTCCGCTGGTGCCATACGATAAGGTGGAATAGAAATAGGCTTAGTGCCTGGTACCAGGTCAATACCAAAATCAATGTCCATGTCAGGTGGCATGCTTGGCAGGTCTGCAAGAAACACGTCTGGAAAGTCACGGACCACAGGAACCAAGTCAGTAGCGGGAGTCTCACCACTGACATCCCTCACAAAATCCAGATATGATAAACATCCCTTCTCAACCATACGTTGAGCCTTCAGGTAGGAAATCACCCTGCTAGGCACATACTCAGAAGAACCTCTCCACTCAACCCGCGGACATTCTGGCCTATCTAAGGTCATGGTCTTAGAGTGACAATCAAGAACATCATGACATGGAGATAACCAATCCATGCCTAATATCACATCAAAATCGACCATGCTGAGTAACAGTAGGTCCACTCACATCTCCAGACCCCCAATAGATACCACACACGACTGATACACACGGTCCACAATAATAGTATAGCCCATCGGAGTCGACACATGAACAAATGTAACTAAAGACTCACGGGGCATATCCAGAAAATGCAAAATATGATGAAACATAGGAATATGTAGAACCAGGGTCAAATAAAGCCAAAGCATCTCGGTGACAGACTGAGACAATACCTGCGATCACTGCATCAGAGGCCATAGCATCTGGCCTGGCTAGAAACACATATATACGAGCCTGACCTTCACATGCTCGACCTCCCCCTCTAGGGCGTCCTCTAGCTGACTGACTACCACCCCTGACTCCCTGGGTGAGTGGTGAAATAACTGGAGCTGAATTCGAAGGTTGGCTTCTCAGCTGAGATGGGCCTCCATAAAGATGAGGACACTACCTTCTCATATGCCCGAACTCTACACACTCATAACAACTCCCTGTAGCTGGAGATGGGGACTGAAAAGAACCCCTAGCACCAGAATGGCCACTAGGAGAACCATGCATAGAGGAACCCTGAACTGATGGTGCTCGAGCCACACTCTGGGTTGGAAGGGTACTGAATGAAGAACGACCTGGCTGAGAACTGCGGGGACCATGTCCCGAGATGCAACACTATGGGCTGGGCGGTTTGATCGAGGAGGCCTGAATGAACGGCCTCTAACATGCTAAATCTACCCCCTAGAAGGAGCACCACTAGAACCACCCTATCCACGAGGCCTCTTGGCCTCCCTCTCTAACCGCTCATAGCGGCGAACCAACTCAATATCTCGAGCAATATCAATAACCTGCTCGAAGCTAGCACCTGACACTCTCTCCCGAGTCATGAAAAGGTGGAGCTGGTAAGTGAGTCCATCCACGAACCTCCTAATCCTATCCCTATCAGTAGGGACCAAGTCGGCAGTATGGCGAGCCAACTCTGAAAATCACATCTCATACTGCGTCACTGATAGCTCCCCCTGACGCAACTGCTCAAAATGCCTGCGCTGCTCCTCCCTATGAAACAGAGGTACATACTTCTCCAAGAAGATAGTGGAGAACTACTGCCAGGTGAGGGGTGCCAAACCAACAGCCATACGCCTCTCAAAAGACTCCCACCAAGTGAAAGCAACACCAGAAAACTGAAAAGTAGCAAATGAGACCCCACTGGTCTCCAGAATCCCAGCAGTACGAAGCATCCGCTGACACTTATCCAGAAAACTATGGGCATCCTCACCCTCAGCACCACTGATTGTCGGAAGCTGAAGTCTACTAATCCTGTCCAACCTAGGCTGCTCATCATCTGGCATAGCTGGAACAACGAAGTCCTAAACCAGAGTAACGGGCTGGGCTGGAACCGCCCCCGGTATCTGATGTCCTTGAGTAACCTGCTCAGTTTTCTGGGAAACTAGAGTCTGACTGCCTCCCCCGACCAGAGAAGTAGCGACAGTAGAAGATGCAACAACTCCCTGAGAAAGGGTGGAACACACAGTCAAGATCTGAGCCAAGGTCTCCTGAAGACCAAGTATAACAATAGGCACTGCCGGTGCCTGAGCCTGTCCCGCTGAAGTATCTGCGGTGGGGATTTGCTCCTGAATACTAGGGGGATCAACTGGTACTGCCATGGCTGCCGCACGGGCTGGCCCCTATCTCTACCACAGCCTCGACCTCTCGTCAGTCTAGCTAGTGGCTGATCAGTCTGATCAGTAGCACGAGTCCTCACCATATGCGAGAGAATGAAAAAACAGAAGTTTAGATTTCCAGAATCAACCAAAATAGCATGACATAATTCAAGAAAAATGAGATTGTTCCTTAGGGTTCTGTAGCCTCTCGAAGATAAGTACACACGTCTCCGTACCGATCTGCAAGACTCTACTAAACCTGCTCATGACCGTTGAGTCCTATGTAACCTAGGCTCTAATACCAACTTGCACGACCCCAATCCTAAGCCGGCCGTGATGGCGCCTATCGTGGAACTAGGCTAGCCAACCATTTCAGACTATCATTATATTTCATAATTCCCCAAAATTAGCAGATTTTAAAATAGCAAAATGAGATGAGGAATTTATACACTTCCCCAAAACTTGGAGTCAACTGTCATGAGCATCTAAGCCTGAAAATACAATGTACAATAAGGCGACTTGCTACTACTAAAGCCTGAAGTACAAAGACAAAAAAACTATGAACTGAGGAAAGGAAAGGAGGTGAGCTGGGGATGCTGAGCAGCTACCTCGATCCTCGAACAACCTCCAAGCACGCCCGAAATCAATTAGTGAGATGGTCCGGTACCTGGATCTGCACACAGAGGTGCAGGGAGTAACGTGAGTACGCCAACTCAGTAAGTAATCAAAGTAACTAAAAACTTGAGTGTAGTGACGAGCATTTATAAATCATGTAAATCCATATAATAAGTATATGTGGAATTAAGTAAATCAAGTCAGGAATCTACAATTCCGAATATTTCATAGAACTCCAGTTTCCATTTAAAATCTCGTATAAAAACATTATTGCGGCGTGCAGCCTGATCCATATAACATATGCTGTGGCGTGCAGTCCGATCCATATAATAGTCGATTGCGCCTACTGGGGTTGTACAGACTCCGGAGGGGCTCCTACAGCCCAAGCACTAAATTTGCTGCGGCGTGCAGTCCGATCCAATATGTATATTGCTGCAACATGAAGCCCGATCCATATGCAATATATATATTGTTGCGGCGTGTAGACTGACCCATACATAATCTATATATTGCTGCAGCTTGCAGCCCGATCCATATATAATCTATATTGCTGCAGCGTGCAGCCCGATCCATATGTATAACATATATTGCTGCGGCGTGCAACCCGTCCCATAACTATCCTCACATACACAGTGCTCGGCCTCACTTAGTCATCCTCACAAGCCACTCAACAATTCATCTCAACTCACGGGACTCTGCCCAAAATACTTCTCGGAGTTTCAACAGTGCCATAATAGTGACAATAACACCAAGTAGGAAACATGAATGAGTTCACAATTGTTCTATTAGGATAGTGTGAGAATAGTGTAAAAGTAGCTCTGAGGGTCTAAAAAGGTCGGCAGGAGGCCCCAAACATGGCTCATAGTCCATAAACAAGTATAAACTTATGAAATACAGGATGTCATAATGTTTCAAATCGAATACGCGACTTAATACTCGCTACGGGACGGACCAAGTCACAATCCCTATCGGTGCACACCCACACACTCGTCACCTAGCATGTGTGTCACCTCATTTACCAAAACAATATCAAATACCAGGGTCTCATACCCTCAGGTTTAGAGTTACTGATGCGAGACTAAATTGCATAGTTTAACATGTGATATACCTTACATTTTATGCGC
>ML382243.1:20901-54362 GCA_005239525.1 Nicotiana knightiana | reverse complement strand
GGCCCTAACGCCCCCCTAATGCCAGGGGGTACCGGGCCTTATGGGGAAAACGCCCCCCTAACGCCAGGGGGTGCCAGGCTTTAGGGGGAAAACGCCCGGCTATCGCCCGGGCGTCTCCTTTTGCGTATTTTCGACGTATTTGCATCCCTTTAGCTCCGTTTCCTTCTCCAATTCACCTACACATAAAATAAACTACATTAAGCACATAACAAGTGTAATTTTATCATTAATGCGCATAAAATGTAAGGTATATCACATGTTAAACTATGCAATTTAGTCTCGCATCAGAAAGCGATGTGGTCATCCCAAACTCTTCGATGAATTTCTTGTCGGTATTCATACTTTTGGAGATGTTCCATGAGCCAAAGCTGAAGTATTATATAGCAGCCTTCGAAGCGTCTTGCCCCTCGTTGACACTTTTCCAAGGCTAGATATATGTGTGCAATGATCATGGGCACAATGCTGAAGTTTTGCACACCAATTCCTTCAATTAGTGTCTTGGTTACAATGGCCAGTCTAATGTGGATTCTCTCTTTCTTCATTGGAAACACAATCAGACCCAAGAAGCAAAACAGGAAGACAAATACTCTGTGATGGATGTGATGGAAAACTTGTCGTGGTAGGTACGGTATGATTTGTTGTGGCCGTATCTTTCGTACAAATAGTCAAAAGGGATGTATGACTCCTTTAAGCATACCAGTTCTGCATTCTTCCGCAGACCCATCATTTTGAGGAAACCTTTGCCTGTGCGGTTCTTAGGCATTAGCAACCCCGAGGTTTTCCATATTAGGCCAGTTAGTCCTCCTATTTCCTCCAGCAAAGGTGTCATTTCAATGTCTCCAAAGCGGAAGACGGACCTTTCACAATCCCAGAACAGGGTAGCAGCCTCTATTATCATATGGTTAGGATGGATTTCTATGAGAGATGGTAGATTGCCCAAGTATTTTCTGACGATAGTTTTGTCACTAGAATGCAAATCTTCCCACCAACTTAGCAATCTTGGATGGATATTAGAGACCATACCGATTATGGGCATTTCATGCCTCATATTTCTGCAAGGCAAACAGGATTAGACCCTAACCCCTACCAGACTCGACTATTTAACATCAATAATTAGAATAAAGCATTTAGTTCTCCAAATAAATGCACAGAACCTGATTATATCCTTTTGGGTTTAGGGAAACCCAATGAACTTTTGGATAAGGCAATCTTAAAAGCTATCGTGCGGACCACACTTTATCCTGGCTAGGTTTGACCATGATGCATGAAACAACATAACGGAGTAAGGTGTATATGGGGTTTGAGACTGGTATCCTTGAGCGGACAACTCCGGGGGAAAGGCACGAAACCGTCGACTGCACTACTGATCGACTAGTCTTACCGCAAATAAGCCTTTCCAAATTTAGGGGGTAATAATATAGGAAGAGCGCAACAACTCATCAAGCGTTGCTATAGTATTTTGTTTGGCACGAGTGGAGTATGAATGTTGAGCATGATTATGAAATAATAAATAAGCATTAAAAACACGTTGTCGTGTATTTGCGCGTTAGGAAAGCAGTAAATACAACAATTATGATTTAAATCGGTTACAAAGGAAAACAAAGAAACATGTCAGTTTTGCTATTTGGAAGGAATAAATATTCGAAAGAGATAATTAATTAATTGCACATAGAGGGGGGAAAGGAAAGGAGCAAATATCAAACAAAGTATACTCAGACAAATTCACAAAGTGGTTTGTAATGGTAAAAGCCTATAATCTACAGCAGAGTCGCCATGTTGTCGCCCCCCCCCCCCCTTTTCGTCTCCTTTCGGATCGGTCAAGGTTTTTGACATTCTTGGACAACTCCTTTATGGGAGAGTGAAGAGAGGAGATTCACCACATAACGGGTTTGAGGTGCGATAGGGCACCTAAGGGGTTTATCTATAACTAGGTTGTTAACCAGAGACAGAGTAAGGGCTTGAAATTATCCTAAGGGGAAGGTGTCAGGCATCCCTCAGGATCCACCAGTATGGTTCCCGGCCAAACAACTTTGTGAATTTTGTACAATTAGCAAATAAACAAATATGGCTCAAATAGTAGGGGATTTAGTCTAGGTACACATAGTTTAGAAAAAGTTAAAGTTAAAGCAAGATTTTAAAAATAATTACAATCTAAGCATAATTATGGGAATAATTCCTAGGTTTGTTTATAATATGGATCACATCAATGCAATACCCGGTATGACACTCCTCGAAGAGGGGCTACACGTGGTATTAGCGCACCGGTCATCATATCCATATTCTACCCTTTCTCACCCCGTGAAGGTAATTAAAGTGCGTGTTGGTCACGAACTCTATTGCATTCTGTTACCCGTCCCTTACTATTAGTCCCTGAGGAAATTAGGACTCCTATCCTAAAGGGAGGTGCTAGGCAAACCCTCAGGTTTTAAAGGTAAAAATTCTAGGGCGACAGATAACAAAAAAGGTAGGACTGCACATAAGGGAAGAACATGGAAAGCAATTAAGGGGCTCAAGTATACCTCCATATATATTGCAGATACACAACATGCCTCATACACAAATTTGGGTTAAGTTCCTAAGCATGATATCTAAATGAGAATAGCAGGATCGGATTTTTTATAACTCATAGAGGAAGTCCTAATCAGGCTTGCCAACTGATTTTAGCATGCTGGTAGTTAAGCATGATCACAAAGACAGATCTAGTTTTATTCCTTGTAACTGATTTATTAAGGTTTGCCTAGGTGTAAAATAACATGCACAAGTTGTACAACTTTGTTAAAAGGGTTTCAGATTACCAGTCCTAATAACATGTGATTCTAAGTGTTTACCGAAGATCGATTTTCATCTTATTAGAACAAGGACTGTTTTAGACATGTATATTTAAACTAGGTGTGATTTAAGTAAGTATGACCCTAAGTCATGATTTCTAATGCAGCATGATAACTTAAACATGATTTTTCTAAATGAATGCAAGATCACAACATTATGCACAACTTCAGGAATAGCACAAGTGCCATATTTTAATCGTTGTTTACCTAGAACAGGGTCTCTACGTGTATAGCATGATTGCATATTTGTTAACACATTTGTTATAAGGAATGATCTAGACTACATTTTTTCAGAATACATGGACTAAATCAAATGGTATAGTTTTTGTTGTTATTACTTATCCTATGAATAGGATTTCTAAGTGAAAGCAAAGAGTGATGACATGCTGAAAGAAAAGCAGATGTATGAACCTAAGTGACATGGTATCTAAATGCATGACATACTTGATTCCTAGACATAGTTACTAGTGCGCATATAAAAAAAATAAACCTAGAAAAATATGATATCTACCCATACCTACACGATAGCATGAATATCCCACCATTTTCCACTATCCAACCCCAGAATCATTTTTACAAATTATTACAAACCTCTGAATGTGAATTACATAATTAAAAGGAAAAGCATAAGTTAACTATAGGGAGCCTTCCATCGTAGGCCCAAGTTTCCAGATCCTTAAATGTCATTAGTTCACAACCCTTCACATGATTCAGGTGTGTCAAATTTCGCTAAGGATCTCAAGGGATCCAGGGCAGTGCTCACACCAAGATTTCATAGCCAAGATGGAGTAAGTGCAGTGGGAAAGGCTAGCTCTTATGTGTCAAAGTTTAGAGGGAGCTCAAGGGTCCCAAGGCAATGCTCACACAAGAGTGGCATAACCTAATGTCTAAGAGTATAGTGGAAGTGCTCATAGTGAGTAAGAACACTTTTAAAACAGTTTTGAGAAAGAGAGAGGTTTAATGAAAATTAGCTTGAAAAGGGTAAGGCAGTAGCACAACCAACATACTCAAACATCACACACAGAACAATAAACAGGAATTAAGACAAGTTCAGCAACCACAAGCAGGGATATGAGGGATTGGGGACAAGTATGAAGCATATAGGAGCAGGCTTGCACACAAGTAGGCCTCAGAAAAGTATTACAAGACTTAAACTGTCATAGCATAGTCCTTTATAAGGATTCATATAAGGATCTAAATAGCATCAGTTGAGGGGTGTTAGAGTACACATTATGTTCAGAACTACATGCTTATCATGTACTGGGGTCAAGCGATAGGGCAGAAGTTTTAATGGGACATATAGAAAGTAATAGACATGATGAACTAGAGAGTACCCATATAGATACTTAAAAAAATAGGCATGCTAGTTGCAGGGTAAAAATAAAACTATAAGTAGACACATAATAGGAATAAAAGAAACTATAATACAGACTGAAGCATGTTGTTTTGGAAACCTTAAAATTAAATCGAGAACATACTAGTTAGATGATGAAGTAAGTGCAGAGTAAAGGAGCAGTAGTGTGTAGAGAAGGAGAGAAGCAATGTATAGGACAATATAGACAAATAGAACAGTAATACAAATAGAAAAGTGGAACAGTAGAGCAAGTAGAGTAATAAAGTTACTCAGTCTTGGCTTTTAGCCGACTGAGTAGCAAGCAAACAACAAGAGAGAAAGAAAAGTTCAGAACTGAGTATGTTTGTGTGTGAGAGGGAGAGCTTGAACTGTGTGTGTGTTCGTGTTTAAAACGAGAGAAGAGCATAAATATATATAGTTTCTGAAAGCTGGGTTGAAATAAGGTAAAAAATCATAATCAGTTAACAATTACGGAAATTAGTATCAATTAGAGTGAAATCAGCACAAGTATCCCATAATTAAGGGAGTTATTCAAATGGTGAGTACAAATAACGAAAGACTAAAAAAAATATTCAAACAGCGTGAAATCAGCATGAGTATCCCTTGATTGAAGGGGTTAAAACTAAACGGCTAATAAGCAAATAACAAAATAAGGAATGTTCACATGCATATACCATATAAGGAAACAATTTCAACCCAATAGAAGTATGCAATTGAGACTAGGTTCATCAGATTTAGTTAAGGAAATAAGGATCAATTAACAGTAAATCAACCATGTAGCAAGGTAAGAAATAAGTTAAAAGTCGAAAGTCAGTAAGAGTAGTCCATAGGAAATCAGTAAGGTTTTTTTTCAAATCTCAGGGATCAGGGATTCAAATAAATCAAGAATAATATCAATTAGGAAAATAAAATCCAAGCAAAAGCATAGCAAGGTAAAGAACCACATAGAATTAGGGATGCGACGCTAACACACATTAAAAGAACAGGGAGAATTAAAGAGTAAAAAAAAACTAATGACTGTAGTAGCAAAATCACACATAGGTTTAGAGACAAAGCAGTAACACCAAAGGGATTAAACAGAACGAACACGATATAAAAAGAAGAAAACAAAATCGAAACCCTAGTAAGCAAAAAATAAGGTAAATTCACAGAACACTTAAAACATTTAGGATAAATAAGAGTTCATGCAATTAAACAGACAGATTAGTCAGAGAGAGACTCAGAAACATAGATTTTTCAACATATTAAGTCAAATGAAAAGAGAACTTCGGATAAATCATTGAAACACAGAAAGAATCACAGAATGATACTAAAAGCGGAAGAAAAAATCATTTTGAAAGAGGGGTTATGAAACCCTAATTTTGAGATGAAGAGACATTTAGAAATATGAATGTTTTTTGAAGGAAACATGTAAAAGCTTCATAATATGCGTAGATCTAAGACAGATCTACAGAAAAAATCAAAAAATCTTAAGAGTTAGGGTTTCATAGAACCCAGAGAAGATAAGAAAACCTTAAAATGTTGCCAGCTTTATCAAGAGAAGTCATAGATCTTACTCGAACATCGGGAGGTTGGCGTAAAATAGCACAAAGGACCATGGGTAGGAGGTGAGCCGCTCCAGGTTCACCTGAGGACCTCAGGGCAGCATCAAACCGACGTGGGATGAAGCGGAGGCCAGGAGAGGGTGAGAGGACATAGCTTCTGGCGAGGGAGGTGGCCGGAGATGAGGGAGACCAGAAGTTTCTAGAGAGACCCAAAGATAGAGAGAGAGAGACAGAGAGAGAGAGAGAGAGGTAGAGAGATGTTTGAACGGGGAGTGAATGATGGGAAGGGGGTAGTTGTCTAGGACTAATTAAGGTAAGAGTGAATCTGGGTTGTTGATCTAATTTGATCAACGATCCAGATTACACACAGGATTGGGTCGGGTAGGCTTAGAGATTGGGCCTGGGTATTGGGCTAAATTAAATGGGTTAGGACCAGATTGAATTTAGGCTATATTTTAAATAAAAAATGGCTACTCGTTAAATACTCAATTAAATCGGTAAATAGTTAATAAAAATAGTTAATGATTACATAAAAAATGAAATTAAGGCTAAATAGGAGAAATTAAGGTAATTAACTAGTACTTAAAAATATAAAATGACTGATTATTGAATTAAAATAGCATAAAATGTATAATTAGGCTATAATTGCAAAGTTGTTGTAATTATAGCCAAATAATGCCAAATTGGCTAATTTATGAAATAATTTAATCCTAATAGAATTAAAAATGATATGTTGAGCTAAGAAATATTTTGAAATTATTTGTAATGCAGTTTATGAGTAATTATTGGATATAAAAGTACTGAATAAACTAGAAATAAATTGATAAAAAATATGGAAAATTATGGAAAAAATACCAATGCAATTTTAAAATAATTTGAGGAAAAAATTGGGTATCAACACAAGTTTTACATCAAATGGGGTAATCAAGTCCTTTGATTTGTAGACACGAGTGTGCCAACTGATACCTTTTTTGTTTAAATAGAAATGAGTGTGCAGGAAAAAATTAGGCAGAAACACAGAATACTTGGCCATGGTCTTATGAACAGTGGCTTGATGAGCAGCTCCACCGCGCATAGAGTCATACACATAAATGCACCTATCCATGAATGACATCACAACCATTATCCAATGCCATCGTTCTACAACGTTAATTGGCATTAAGACATGCTCGACATTGTGCCATGAAACATTGGCATCCAAAACAAACCCACCCCTGAATATACTCTGCAACGACATGTTTCGGATTGCACACATCAATTTCTCCATATGTATCAATAAACGTCTGCCACAACTCATTAAGTTTCTCATCGAAGTACCAATCTATGGTGGTGAATGTTACAGATAGATCTTTGTCATACTTCCCCTTCTTCCTCAGCTAATAGAACAAAACATCAATGTGCTGAAACAAAACATAACAAATAACTAATCATTGAAGGCTCGTAAGCTTTAAGCAGCTACAATTTTTCAAACAAAAATCACAAAAAACAAAGTAAAATGAATGCTCACTACTATCTCTTGTGACAGGAAATAGCAATTAATAATCTGTTCTAACTTAAGAGGACTGAGTGTTCATGTGTACACTAGCTAAAATTTTAAAAAAATACTGTAAAAGTAACTTCTTACATATCGAGTCATCCAAAGGCTGACCATTATATGCTAAAGTGTAAAATCATTTTTTGTCTTCAACATGATATACACCAAGATCATAAGCAGGATTGAGTTCACTAACATGCTTCGGGTAAATTTCATTCCTGGTAACATATATACACAAAAGAATACAGTGATTTGATATAAAATAATACTATAAGTGACAATATATTAAAATATAAAACTGAACAAAACTCAGAAGTTGGAAACATAGTTCTTTCTTGACTTCCCTTCTTTGACCCACGCAGCAAATACATTTAACAAAGAGCTGTTAACGCCAGTTCCAATTTTGCTTTGAAAAGGATGCTTAATCGCATAAATTTGAATTTTTTCTTTCGCTGCAACAACACCAGTACTGGAACCTGAATCAACTACAGTAATAAATGGAGACTGCATGGCCTTTGCAGGACATCTCTTTTTTTTCCATTTGCAGCGATACTTCAGGATGTAATTCAGGCTTGTACAGAACCATCTCAGATTCAACAACCTCGTTCTCAGACTGTTCCTTCATCTCCCCTGCCGCCTCATCAACACTTGCAGTTGCACAAAAAGCACCGGTCCGAGATTCAGGAACCTTTTATTTCTCAGATTCTTCCTCCGTCTCCCCTGCCGCCTCATCTGCAGTCTCACCAATACTGCCATCATGTGATACATCTGGTGTGAAAGTTACTTTAGCAACAAACATGTCAACTTTCACACCAGAAGGTCTTTCCATTATATTGACACCTAACTGATCTGATGCATCGAGCACAATGTTGTTACGATGATACTCACTAGTATCTCTTTGAGAATGTGGAACATATTTTCCTTCAGTTCCACCGACCTATTTTTTTTTTTAAAAAGAATCGAATTATCAAAAACAACAAAGAAATGAAAAGGGAAAAGTGAAGAAGGCACAACTAAACACACCTTACAACCATCCATTTCAACATCTTCATTGCTCGTAAAATGATTATTGTCTTGACGACTACTGGTGTTTTCCTCTGGATGTGCACCATATTTGACTTCTCTTGCACCAAGCTATTTTTAAAAAAAAAGGATACTGTAAGTTAACTAAAAAATAAAAAGAAATCCACAATGGAAAAGAAGCACATACCTTGGAATTTATCAACTCAAAGACATCCTTGAATTTATCAGAAACATATTCCATGAAGGAATTAAATGCTTAAGGAGCTACAAGATGAAACAAATAGACTTTGAATATACAATTTGAATAATACTTTCAAAAAAGTATACAAAACAGAAAAATACTAACTTGTTTCACATCAGCTTTCAACTTCTGCAACTCACGGTCATAATCAACAGGTTGGACACCGACACCTTTTTTGGTGGGACATGCTCCTTAATCTGTTTCGGGGGTAGCCTGAAAAAATCATCGCTATCATCAATAGGATGCTTTCCCCTGTTACGTGATGTCAAATATTTTTTATACTCATCGGTAACTTCAACTGGCAAGGTAAATCTCCTTAGCTCTTCAGTTGTCAGAGAAATATTTTTAAACTGCAAATGTAACCAAAAATATTTCAGTCCTAGATGTATTAACGATGTATAAAAACTGTATGTTTAATGTATCACAATGAATTACAGTGTATTATAAATGTATATCACATCAAGACATAAAAGATGGTACCTTGTTCCCTGTGCTGTTGAAGAAACAAGTAGAGAAGTCCTCACGCGGCCTGTCTGTCATTTCCCAATTTAATATGCGTGGTGTATAATCTCCAACGCGAACATCAAATTTTTTTATCAACTACAGTGCAACATTCATAGAACCATATCTGTAGTGCAAGAGGAAATCCACCAATCCTATAAAACTCAGACTTTCCCCTCAACCTGTCCCTCACTGACTTCATTCAAGCTCGAAACACAATCTTACCCCAGGGAAACGACACATACTCACCACTATCGACAAGATAGAAATCACGTTTACTTATAAATGTCTTTTGATCCAGAGTGGACATTTGAAATGAGTTTATGAAATAATTAATTGCAATCTTAACTGCGTCTTCATCAGACTGCCATTTCTTATTCTCAAAATAATCAATAAGCGACTTCTTTGACACCACTTCAAAACTAGAAAAATAAGTATCCACCAACCTATTGGGTCCGCTGAATTTACCCTCAACATGTTCATTACCACAACAGTTTAAACCACTTACGACACCAATTCTCGAAGACCAAAACGTAAAACACATTCGTCATTCAATTTCACATAAAATTGATCACACTTATCCTGAACTAACTCACTAAACATTAAAGAACGAATAAGTTGTACCTGGATAGCAACTCAAGGTAAATCAAGGAAATAGCCAAAACAGCTTTCCCTAAACGTCCGAAGCTGGACATCAGTCAACTTTGACTGTAAAATCGATATGATGTCCACATTAGTGTATGATGACCAATGAGTAACTGGAAAAGGCTCATCAACTGGAATGTAGAGCTTCCAAGGCTACAAATACATGAAATGAACTAAAATCAAACAAATACAAACTAAATCCAATTTTAAAAGAAGATTCAACAATATAATAAATTATAACTGAAATTGTATGTACCTTACAAACTTTGTCATAAATTTTAACTTTTTCTGCCTTTTGAACCTTACTTTTTTTTGGTTTGACACCCTAATTCACTTAGTCCTCCACGACACATTTTCTCTTACCTCGATCAGCATTCACTATAACCATTTTGCTCTTCTTTTTCTCAGATTGTCCAACAACATCCTTTCGCGATTCAAACACTTTAACACTATCGGAACTATTTTTTCTTTGCATATTTCATTCATCAATCGATTTCTCAACTAAAATCGGGGTTGAATGAGGAGATAAACTCATCGACCTAGTTTCTCTTCTCATGTTCCTCTATTTCTTAATTGAAACCGACTTTGAATAAGGTGATAGACTCATCGAACGAGTTTGTCTTCTCATATTGCTCTGTTTCACAACTGAAACTAGGTTCAATGAGAAATTTTTTTTAAAAATTATACGAACAAAAGGTTACAGAAATTTGTGAAGAAATTAATATGAAAACTCGATCAAAACATACAAAATCGTCTATAACATATACACACGATGAGCTCTAACTAAACAATTCAGTCGCAAAAGCCTAAAGAAAAGCAACATTGATTCTACAAAAACACATACAATCCGAAAAATATACAAAACAAGAGGTTTTCTACTCCAAATTACCTGGAATCAGACGAAAATAACCGCAAATGTATCTTGTTTTGTCGTCAATTTCAGCAATTTTGGTGCAATTTAGGAAAAAATTTCAGAGAGAGAGAGAGTCACAGATATAGAGAAAGAGAGAGAGAAAACTCGGTGTTGTATACAAAAAATCACGGATACAAAAACTGACATTAATTGAAACTATTTGGGCCAAAAATGACATTTGAGCCTTTTTAGTAGATATTTAGTTTTGGGCTATTTTTGGTTAGGAAAGTTTGTAGAGTGACAGTTTGGGTAATTTTCACTTAATTCAATGTTTAATTACTGAGGCGGTTTGAGGAATTAAATTTTATGTTACATTAACAATCGGACCAACATACTAGATTCTGAACTAAATATTATAATATATCAAGTGAATTTTTAATACAATTATAGAGTCGAGACAAATGCTACTAGGTTTACATTAACCTATACCTAGTAGGCTACTACTATAAATTCGCTCTATCTCTACAATTTTACACATTTAATTTGCTCATAAAAGGTAAAAATTAAAGTAATAATTCCTTTAAAGGATGCCTCATATTATTTTCTATATACGTAGTGAAGTAACATATTGTCCACTGTACGTTTTATACACCTTTCGAATTTTGTTCCTTCGCCTTATAACACCCTTTCTCGAGTGTATGCTTCAGCAGGAATCACACAAAAACCTGTAGTAAAATAACCGCTCATAACCTAACCTACAAACTATGTTATCACTAAAATTATTCAACTCTTCTTATATTTAAAAATAAAAAATACCCCAAGAAGTGGTGAAAACTCCATATAAATTAATTACTTATAGCATTTAAAAAAGATTAATTAAGACTAGCATTTAACAAATGATAACAAAATTTTGTAAACACGAGTTGCTGTTGTTGTAATTAATGCTTACGTTATATTTTTGCTAGTAGTTTATTTTCATATATACTTTTTTTTTCTCCTTCTCTTCTTCTTTAGCTTCATTTTTTTTTTCTTCCAAATTTTTAATTCTTCCAAATTTTAATTATTTAATGGTTTGTGTTTACAGTTTAGTCATAATATAAAACAAATTTTAAGATGACACTTTTGGACTATCATGTCATCTATAATTTTAAATGTATGTTAATCTCTATAATAATATCTATTTCAGATTATGTAAATCTTCAAAACCAAATTTTTAGTAAGTTAATACAAGTGCTAACTACTTGCCAATGGGTGATTTTGAATTGACAAAACCAAAGAGAAGACTAGTAAATTTTTGTTCCTGTGATTGTGAGAAAAAAAAAATACAATTAAAATGTTTCTTCTTCCCTTGAATTCTTGTCAAAAAGAAAATCAAATCTGATGTCAAATCTCGAGAGTTTTCTTCAGTCAGTAACACCCATCGTCTGTTCAAAACCTCTACCAAGGGTAATTCATTTTTTAAAGAAATATCTGAATATAATTTGTTTGAGATTGAGGCATACTAATAGATCGATATTAAGTTTTCTTGTTTGCTTATTTTGTATATTTTTTCATACCTTATCTATTCAAAGAAATCATAAAATCCTTTTTGTATATAGCTTTCATTTTCTGTCTGATGAATATGATATAAAATCTATTTAGCTTATATATAGATCTTTTTAAAGTAAATAAGATTCAAATGATAAAATTAATAACCTGTTTTTGCCTTAGTAAGGTATGTTTAGTTCTCCATCAGCTTGCTTATCTAAGTAGAAAATTGAAACAATCTTCGATTTTAATGGCAAACTAGAGTTTATTTTTGTTTCTTTTTAATCAGATGTTGCCACAGGGACCTTCTGTTTTGTTTTCCCCAACAAATTATTAGATATCACATCTCTAATACTGGTTACAAACTACATTCCTTGAATGCATCTATAATAATCAATTTTTTTTTCTAAATTTGCTTGATTGTTTCAAAATTTATTTCCTATGCACTAAATATTTTTCTACAATTGTGAATATATAGATATATATTCTTCTATCACTTGTCACTTTTCCATATTTCCCTTCTCTGTTTTTTTTTTGTTTTATTTCTTTTTACCATTTATCTCTTATTAATTAGTTTGATTTCTTTTTAAAATGTTGTAGAGTTACATGAATGATCCAATTGCCAAGGAAAAATCTGAATATTTCACACTTGGAGATTTGTGGGATTGTTATGAAGAATGGAGTTCATATGGTATTGGTGCTCCTATTGCTCTAAAAAATAATGAGAATGTTGTGCAATATTATGCTCCTTACTTATCAACCATTCAAATCTACACCATCAAATCTCCAACAACACTTAGGTATTATACTTTGATTCTCTTTTCTATTTTCATTAGTTACGTACTTCATTGATAATTTATCGTAATTTCTTTTTCCTTTCGGTATTATGATGATAATTTTTTTTTTGCGGTATTAAAATCCTTTAAGCGTCACACGAGTTTTAGAATATTCTCGTCATTTATTGGGGATAAACATCTTTTGGATTCGCGTAATGGACAAACTTACTCTTTGCACGTACATTAAACCTAAAATTTATCCTTCCTCTCCCCCATATTAGGGCACCTGCTTCCCTTTTCTTCCTTTCTTCATTTCTTCTATACAACAATATAATCTTCTTTCTCTTTTACAATTTTATTTCACACTATCTGATAGATTATTATACGCAGTGGAAGCAATCTCAGTATCAAAATCACATGTAATCTAAATAACTAGCATAAACCGGATTTCACGGGTTACCTCCTGAAACGTTAACATATTTCTTCTATCACGTGAGCCTTCAATTCAATAACTTCTCAGTGGGTAAAGGGTATTAAGTTACCAAAAGCTAACTCATAATTAATAACAAATGGTATCCTACATCAAGAAAATCTAAAGGGGAGGTTCTATAGTTATTGTATCAATTATAATTCTATATATATACGAATAAAATGTTTAACCAACGCCACATGTCTTACAACCTCCCCCCGCCCCTCTTCTTTAACTTTTCGATCTTCTCAATCATTTTTTCTCCCACTCTTGAAAATTATGCACACCTCAACGTACTTAAAAAACCTAATAATTTACCTAAAAGAAATATTTAAATTGAAGCATTCACTTGATCCGACTTCATAAAGTTTTTGTGATTGTTCCAAGAGAAACGAAGCAGAAGACATAGTAGAGTTAATATAGTTATTGGATGAGGTCCACTTAATGTTAAATGGAGAGGCACGTATAATAGATTTCTATTAACGTCACGTGTTGTCCACGGTAAAACTAGTTGTTAAAATCGATAGGTATGAACATTTTAAGTGCATTTTCATAATAATGCTTTGCAAATAAAACTTTACGTACTTTACATAAAAGTATGAAGGTACAATTAATTCACGTAAAGCTATCAAACAATTTTGATTCGCGAAAACCTTAAAGGTAATATGAGAGATGGTTGTTGACATAATTATAAGCAGATACTTGACACACGATAGTTTGTGGTGGTGCTTTAGGATTCCAATACACTATGTCTGTAATATTGTATGATTAATGAAGGTATGATTAGTCATAAATTTACACAGAAATGAATACCTTCTAAAATAGTATTGGACCTTGAAAAAAAGATAAAAGGAAAGTCTAAGCCTATATGACATTCAAATATAAGAACTACTAACGCCAAGCATGAGCAAATGCTGGTCGTTTTATAATGTCTCATTAAAGTTCTAAACACCATAAAAAGGGAATCCACTTCTATTCTTTCGCTTTTGTGATGACGAGTAAATTTTGTCTAACCCCGATGATACAAAATAGTGATATCATAATCCTTAAGCCATTTCCGCTGCCTCAAATTCATATCTTTCTGCTTAAACAAGTGTTGAGGACTGCGATGATCACATGTGTTGAACAACCCTCGCAAAATAAGCACAATAAAATAGCAATATATCGGACTAACCTACAAAAACAACCTTTCTTTCGAAGAAAGAAGACAAAAAGTTACTCATATTTGTGGATGCGTAGGAGTTTGTTATTTGCGGGAAGACTGCAACTAGTTATAGCTGTACTATTTGGGGTATAGACATATTGGTCACAATTATTCCTACTCTCTCAAAAGGTTATTAAGATAAGTTCTCTGCTGTTGTTTACGTATGATGTTTTGATTGAAAGGAACACTAAAGTCTACGAGAAAAAAGTTAGAACAATGGATACTCTCTCTCTCTCTTGCGTGTGCGTGCTCACATACGCATATTCTCTCTTTCTACTACGTATTTCAAAATCGACAAACTTGTTACTGATGGTGGAAAAAATGGGTAAACCGACTCATCCAACTCAAAATTATGTTTATTTGTTTAACAATGATAATTTAAAACAAAGTTTAATATGAATACCGATACGAAAGCGAAATCAGCCTACGCGACAATAATCATAACAACCTCCCAAGACTAGGTAATACAAAGTCACGAACTATAGCTGAATACGTGGAAAGATCTCAAAGATCAAAATACAATATTGTTCAATAACAAGCTGACAGTACAATGAAAGGAAAGGACTCCAAGAGACTGTGACGACCAATCAACTCTACCTTGAATCCTCGCGATCGATAAGCTAACTCTGCCTGAGTTCGATATCTCCAATATCCGGATCTACACAAAAATGTGCAAACATTTAGTATGAATACACCACGGTCAGTACCTAGCTAGTAAGGATCAATACTAAGCTCGACAGAGTAGTGACGAGGTACAAGTCAAGACACCTACTAGTTAAAATAACATGTGCAGTATAGAAGCATAGAAGCTAATAATGGCAACAAGAATCAACACGTGATATAAATAGTAAAGTAATAGGAACACCGTGAAAGTACCATTGAAACCAAATAAGGAAACAAATGACAAGTAATCAATCAAGGCGTTCTAACATAAGTCTTGCAACGAAATTATTCTGGGACAACTCCTCTCATAATCACAATTCACGAGTCTCAACCCATAAACATATTCTCAAGGCACCTTGTACCCACATTTCTAATCACAGTCGCACAGACAACTTATGTGCCAATATCTCAATCCAGACGGTATGATCAGAGGCTCACAATCACAATCTGCTCGACGTGGTCACAAGCTCACTGTCACAATCCGTCCGGCATGGTCAGAGACTCAATATCAACATAAAAGCAGATAATACAAGAATACATGGGCATGATCAATAAATGTTTAGTCTCATACTCCTGAACTAGTGTAAGGGGCATGCTACGCTGTATGCTTGTGCGAGTGTACTAGTACAACCCAAGTCAACAAGTAATATCAAAGGCATCAAGTGGCTTATTGAAAGCAAGATAACAAGTCACGTAAGGTGTATGAAATACACAAGTAGAATCACCCTCCCACGCGAGTATCGTCAATATAATGCCCTAGGAAATCACACATCATCCCTGATATTGCCACCATTATCTCTCCTATAGCCACTCGTATCACTCCACCCTGACAATATCATTAGCCACCATCACTCCACATAATAGCCACCGGTATCACTCCGCATAATATCCACTCTTACCACTCCGTCCAAACAATAACACAATAATCACCCATATATGTCACGACCCAAAATCCATTAAAGGTCGTGATGTCGTCGGACACCGCTGTCAGGCAAGCCAAAAATAAATACTTAGTTTGATTCTCGTTTTAATATTTTTGATATCATATTTCCTTCAATTAATAGCAAAATATGGAATATATAGAGTAAGTAATGATATTTTTAACCATTTCAATACTGAACAACCTATAATCATCCCAAAACCCGGTGTCACAAGTGCATGAGCATTAACTAGGAATATAAAATTACATACAACATCTGTCTGGAAATACTCTGAAGGAGACTTTGGCAGTTGCGGGTCGTGATGAGGAATGCAGCTCACCTAAGTCCCCATATGCATACACACCCCTGCTCTCACAAGGAAACTAGTAATATATGTACCTGCACAAAAATGTGCAGCAAGTGTAGTATGAGTACGTAAATCAACGTGTACCGAGTAAGTATCTAGCCTAACCTCAGAGGAGTAGTGACAAGGGGTCGACATCGACACGCACTAGTGGTCCAATAATATCAGATACAATAAAGAGGTAAGTAAGTATGAGGGAGAGTAAATAAATGAAATAAACAAGTAAAAATCACGTGGTACAAATCCCCCTCATTACGAGGAACTCAAGCTCTCAACTAGAATTTCCCTCCCTAACTGGCGCATATATATGTAGATATAGTGGATCTCATCAAGTAGATTGCTATAATTCAAATTCGGAAAACTCACAGATACAATGGCTTCTTGCCATTTTTCACGCATGATTTCATGAGGATATGATATAGGAAATGCCGAGGCGTACGACCCGATCCAACATAATATTTAAATTGTGCGTTATTGATGGTCGAACGACATGAACCATAGATACATCGGTTAAACTGCCGGGGCGAACGGCCCGCCCCCTTAAGTGTGTGGTACATAAATCATGCCGATGCGAACGAACCGATCCCATAAGAGTGAAATACATATTCCTGCCGAGGCGAATGGTCCAATCCCATAAGAGTGAAATACATATTTTTGCCGAGGCGAAGCCCGATCCCATTAGAATAAGAAGCTTTGACGGGTCCTTGACCTCACTCACGAATAAACGTGTGAGTTGTGATTTCTTTAGTAAAAACCTTTTGATGAAGTATAAATATCACGGAAACATGCTGTAAGAGTAGTAAAGTTATTCGGTGACTAGTCATGAACTCGTGAAGTCTCCACAACAGTAAGTCTAGTCTCAAGTAGAAATATAAAATAAAGGAATTTAATAGGCGAGAGACTACTCAAATAGTACAACTAAAGCATGATGTAAACCTAAGTCTACCCGGACAATAACATGAATGTATCTACATACGCGCTCACGTCACCTCACGCGTAAGTAGACCCCAGAACAAGTAGCATACATCAATATACAACGCCTAGGGGTAATTTCTCCCTCACAAAGTTAGACAAGAGACTTACCTCGTCTCAAAGCTTACTTTCCAATCTGAATTGTCTTTAAATACTCAACTCGGTGCCAAACAACCCTAACCTAATATATAAAATAGTCAATACATGGTCAAGAGTTCACATCCTAACTATTAAAGTAAATTCCCAATCAAATTTGAAGAATTCCTAAAATTCACCCTCAGGCCCCCGTGCCCGGATTCCAAAATTTTTTGAAGATAAAACACTACCCATATCATCATGAACTCAAACATATTATTTGTTCTTAATTCCATGCCCAAATTCGTAGTCAAAATCCAAAAATATAAATTTCTAGGTTTTCCCCAAAATCCCAAATTTCTACAAATTTTCATGTCTAAATGCAAATATAAACCTTTTATTTAACTCACAACTAGTAGAAATCACTTACTTCTTGATGATGATGGAACCCTCTCAAGAATGCTCCCAAAAATCGCCCAAGTCCAAATGAGAAATGAGGGAAATGAGCTAAGGCTCGGAATAAAAAGCCCTTGCTCCAGATGCAGACATCGTATTTGCGACATCTGGCTCGCAATTGCGATGGTCGCATTTGCGACAAAGGCATCGCAAATGCGAAGCAAAGTCATCTCTGCCAAGGTCGCATTTGCGACCAAGTTCTTTGCAAATGCGAAGGGGACAACATCACAAAAGTGACCAACCGTTTGCAAATGCGAACTCCTCAGAAAATCCCCACCCTCGCAAATGCAGACCCCTCCTCGCAAATGAGAGTTCGCAAATGCGATACATATCCTCGCACTTGCAAGACCTGCAACCCAGAGCCAAAACCAACAAAACCAGCACAACTTTTTCATCAAAAAATGATCCGACACACACCTGAGGCCCCCGGGACCCCGTCCAATCACACAAATCAGTCCCATAACATAACACAATCTTGCTCGAATTCTCAAATCACATAAAACAACGTCGAATTCATGAATTGCACCCCAATCCAAGCTAATGAACTTTAAAACTTCACACTTCTACATTCGATGCTGAAACCTATCAAAGCACATATGATTGACCTCAAAATTTTCACACAAGTCATGTTAGACTTTACGGACCTACTCCTACTTCCGAAATCGAAATTCGACCCGATATCAAAAAGTCCACTCCCAGTCAAACTTCTCAAAAGCCTTAAAATTTTGAATTTCCGCCACATGACCCCAAAATGACCTACGGACCTGCAAATCCACTTCTTGACGCGCTCTCAATTCCAAAAATCACCATGCGGAGCTATTCCCAGACTCGCAATCCCGAACTGTCACGACCCAAATTTCCCCCCGATGGGTATCCTGATGGCACCTAGTCTTAGGGACTAGGTAAGCCTAACAATTACTGAATAACAACAACAATAAAAGAAGGCTAGCAGTCTCGATATAAAATCTCAACATAATGTACAAACTTCCCCAAAACCGACAGTACAAGTCATAAGCTCTACGAATCTTCTACAACTTCTAAGTACAACCGTTTGGAAGTAGATACAACAGTGTATGAATAATAAATACAAAGAAGGCGACTCCGACGCCTCTGAACGTAGCAGCAAGTTACCTTGAGTCTCCTCGGCAATCATCCACATAGCTACTACATTATATACATGGATTTGCACACAAAAATTTGCAGAAGTGTAGTATGAGCACACCACAGCAGTACCCAGTAAGTATCAAGACTAACCTCGATGGAGTAGTGACGAGGACTAGTCAAGACACCACTGGTCTACAAAATAAATAACAAGAATATAGAAACGGACGAACATTACATCTATCTATGACTTCTCAGGATAATCCACCAGAATGACAATATAAAGCGAAAAGAAATTACAGAAATCAATCACGAAACAACACAAAAATACACAGAAAGATGGACAGCAAAACAAGCCGAATCGAAAGGAAACACAATACAATAGAGGACACCGATAACTCAACTCCACGTCAGTTTGTTCACAACGGGCCTTAGCCATTAAAATCCATAACTGGTAGAAATCTTTAAACAACAATTCATATGAAAAACTTTTGCAAATAAAAATCATTTTAGTATGGAAGAGTTTACTTTGAAAACATACTTTCTCCAAAAGTTGATATAATTATAATTAATAGAGAGAATTACATAAAACATAGTTTCTTTCAAACTACGAAGCTTTCCAAAGAGGTTTCCCAATAAATGGCTTCCAAATATCATTTTACACAAAACTAGTGCTTTTCAAATATACCTTCGATGTAAAAGTCATTCAAATATAATCATTTCAAAACCATTGCTTTTTCAACAAAATCCCTTGATAAAAATCTCCTCAAGATTTATCCACCGGAACATAGTCCTTGACTCAGAAATTTCCATGCAGTAAAGGAGGAATATCAAATCTTGCCAATAAATGCAGTAAATGGCAAACAAGAATGACGAAAATAATAATGCATAAATACGGCACAGAATGTCCCTTCGTGCTAACATAACATATCATGGAACGAAATGTCCCCTCGTGCTAACATAACATAACATGGCACATAATGTCCCCTCGTGCTAACATAACATAACATGGCACGGAATGTTCCCTCGTGCTAAATATCATAAACATGGCACGGCATTATCCTTCGTGTTTACACTCTTCCTCACCCAAACAATATCAAGAACAACAGTTTGGCAAGGAAAAACCACCAATATGACGCATAAATCACCACATCCCGGCAGGGGAGTCAATAATACTAACAATATCATTAACAGCATAACCAGCAATAGAAACCACAACATCCCGGCAAGGAAGTCAACAGTACAAACGATATCATTCACATCATAAACAGCAATAGGAACCATCACATCCCGGAGGGGGAGTCAACAATACAAACCATATCATTAACAGCATAGACAGTAACAGAAACCATAACATCCTGGCAAGGGAAACAACTATAACCAATCTCACCTAAACGGTTTACTTCACGGAATAATACTCGGCTTAAAACAAAAGGCCCAATAATAGGCAACATCAAGGAAATACCAATAACATAAATGTCTAACAATTAGACCTAGGTGGCACTTAAGGGAATAGTCATATAAATCACAACCTAAGACTCACGGGCATGCTTGACTCCAACGAATAAATGTTCCAACTACGGCTAGTCCACTATAAAGCTAGATGTCACTAATTATAGTCAATTAGGAAAGCTAAGAAGAAAATATAGCATGATGATAAGAGAATTAGAATATTCAGTTAAGTCAAGTAAAGTCAAATACCCAACGAAGAATCCAAAAACAAGTAATTCTAATTTAAACAGGAAGGAATGAAATTAACAACCAAGGATTCAAGTGTAATAATTACAAACCATACACAGGTAATATAAGAATCTATGAATCCTAAAAGGAAATCTAATTGAAAATAAGTACGAGTACACACTCGTCACCTTACATACTCGGACTACAATCAAAAAGGAAGACTCAATCATAAGGGGTAGTTCCCCCACACAACGTTAGGCAAGACTTACCTCAAAGACGACAATCTGATACTCAAAAATAGAATTCTCGGGCGGAAAGACCTCCGGACGACTTACAATCAACTAAAATAACTTCAAAATACACATAAAACGTATAAGGAACTATTCCGAATAATAAAGTTTCAATCTTTACAAAATCATAAAAATTGACCCAAAAGTCGACCCCCGGGCCCGCACCTCGTAACCCGACAAAATCTACCAATTCTGATTACCCATTCCAATACGAGTTCACCCATACTAAATTTATCCAATTCCGATAAAATTTGGTCTTTCAAATCATGATTTTTCATTTTAGAAACTTTCTTTCAAAACCCACAATCTCCTCAACCCAAAACACAAATTAAATGATGAAAACAAGAACTAATTCATGAAATATAATTAATTCTAGTGGAAGAATACTTACCCATTCGATTTGTGTGAAAAACCCTCAAGGAATCGCCCAAAACCGAGTTCTAGAAGTCAAAATATGTTTAAAATGGTGAAACCTCCGATTTTGCAAACTTATATTCTGCCCAGGTTTTTTGTGAATCGCGATCGCGGGGATCGAGGTGCGATCGCGTAGAAGGAAAATGAAGCTGGCTTAAAATGCTCTACGCGATCGCGGAATAGCTTATGCGATCGTAGTGCAGGAAATTACTGGGCGAGTCAGACACTCTATGCGATCGCGGATCCTTCTATGCGATCACATAGAAGGAAACCAGAAGGTAGCATCAATAGTGGAAAATGAGGAAAAACTATTCGAAACCTATCCGAAACACACCCGAGGCCCCCCGGGACCCCGTCTAAATGCATGAACAACTCTTATAACCTAACACAGACTCGCTCGAGGTTTCAAACCATATAAAACATACTAAAACGATGAATCAAACCCAAAAATCAATGAAATTCCTCAAAACTTCTTTAAACATCAATTTTTTGAATTTAAGGATCCGAATCATGCCAAACGAAGTCCGTTTCATACCAAACTTCACATATAACACATATAAATCATATCGAACCTGCACCTGGCTCCGGAACCAAGATACGAGTCCGATACCACAGGTTTCACATAACATTTCATTTTCAAAAACCTTTATATTTTTCAGAAAACAATTTTTCTTTATAAATTCATTTCTCGGACTTGGGACCTAGGAATTCGTTTCCGGACATACCCCCAAGTCTCATATTTTAGTACGGACCCTCCGGGACCGTCAAATCATGGGTCCGGGTCCGTTTACCAAAAACAGTGACCGAAGTAAATTTTATTCAAATTTCTAATAAAAAATTATCATGTTTATCAGTTTTTCACATAAAGGCTTCCCGACTACACTCCCGGGATGCACACGCAAATCGACGTGAGATAGAAGGAGGTTTTCACAACTTCAAAACATAGAATTATCTAGAAAACTATGGGATGACCTTTTGGGTCATCACACAAACGAACATCGATAACATTGAAATGTATCTCAACCCAAATTTATGAAATTCTTCCAAAATGCCAACTTCTACAATAGGCGTCGAAACGCTCTCGGGTCATCCAAAACCCGATTCGAACATATGCCCAAGTCCAACCCATCATGGGGACTTGTTGGAACCTTCAAATCCCGATTCCGAGGTCGTTTACTCATAAATCACACTTTAGTCAATTCCTCCAACTTAAGGCTTCCAAAATTAGAATTCTCTTTTCGAATAAACTTCGAACTTCCCGAAATTCAATTTTGACCATGCGTACAAGTCATAATACCTTAAGTGAAGCTGCTCAAGGCCTCAAACCGCCGAACGACACGCTAGAGCTCAAAACGATCGATCGGGTCGT
Organism: Nicotiana knightiana; assembly: GCA_005239525.1. Taxonomy (NCBI): domain Eukaryota; kingdom Viridiplantae; phylum Streptophyta; class Magnoliopsida; order Solanales; family Solanaceae; genus Nicotiana; species Nicotiana knightiana. Next base: position 31,559 of record ML382243.1, on the reverse strand, counting down.
TACATTTTCTCCCACTTAAACATACATTCGTCCTCGAACGTGCTAAGCACTACTCCACATTTGTCAAAAATCATTGTTTAACACCTCGTGTACCTACCCATGCTACCACCACCTAGTTGAGCACATTAGCTTGAGCCAGTCTGAAGATTCTCCCTTTTATTTATTCGAATAAGCCTTAGAACGAAATTCTAACATCTGTAATTCTCTACTATGTCTGTTTTTGACATATGACCACCGTATCTATTACTACACGATGTACTAATACATGTTTGTATACTCTTACCTAATTCACACCATGCATCACATTATTCACATGACCATAATGACATCCCCTAGCTACAATAGCTAAATCCCACGAATCCGATGTCCACAACACACCTTATGAAGCATATAAATCTCGTTTCAGCTCTCGCAATACTGCCACGACAGAAAAGATGTATAGGAACTTGTAACCACCTGTCGAACCATAATTCATGGGGTCTCTTCTCCCGACAAGAATCATTACCTCATTCTGAACTGAATATCGATATTTACACTTTAATGTGCCTCATATAAATCTGATCTCACGGATCCCAGGTCCAATAATCTAGCCTCACTCAGTACAAGCTGCACAAGAAATAAGCCACCTTCGACATTGCCAAATGTCTCATATAATGCTACAATATGCCAACAAGCTACAAACTCGAATATGATACATAAGAGAACGACTCTGAAAATAACTACTCAACCCACATAACTAATTTTAAACAACCGAAAGATGTTATGAACCTTTCTCAGAAAACGAGAAGCAAAACACACAATAATAGATATGGGAAACTGTACTCAACATCACATTGTTACGGCGTGCAACTCGATCCAACCATGATACCATTGCGGCTTGCAACCCGATCCAACCATGATACCCGTGGCGGCGTGCCACCCGATCCAAATGATATACCCGTGGTGGCGTGCCACCCGATCCACACATAATAATCTATAAGAAAATACTTACCGATCTAAAATGCTCATAACTACAAAATATGCGAATATCGACACAAGCACGTAAAATGCATAATACAAATCCTGGAGAGATGAATAGCTCCATACACTACGAAAATCAAGCACAACTACAGCGTAAAAATGACCTGTATCTCGAGAGCCATCCTGCTTTCACAACACCACAAATTACACGGGATCTCAATACGAGTGCGAATAATCAAACCACCTCACAACCCACCTGGCATAATATAGATTTCACGGAATTCCGATGACATAAATAACATCCAGGGCGCGAAGATTCCTCCATAAACAATGCTAAGCTGAAACGAACACATTCGGCCTGATATAGAGCCCACATTCACATTTAGATCCACTCACGGACCTCAAGGTAATTCTGACCGTACCACACTGGGCTAATAACCTTTCAAGGATCCACGCTAACCCTTTTTTCTATGACACAAAAGAACAATCGTCAATCCAACACAAACATCCACAGTTCGTAACCAAATGAATAGAGCGCCTTCCAGGCTTGAACTCTCACATTAGCGATAGTAATATAGTCTCCATACTTGGTTTCAATCTTCAGTCAATCAAGTGATTACATGTCACGCTTATACAATCTGCCTGCGGGTTACGCTGCCATGAACTTCCGCACCAGGTAACAAGGTCTGCAAATCCATACCACCGGTCATACTAATGCTGTAAAGAAAATCGGGAATCCGCAAATTAGAACAAAAAGCACCTTACACATGACACTAATCTCAAGTGACGCCAAAGACAATACCAGCTTACTCCAACCATCTGAATCCTTTCCTGCTCACCCAAGCTCGTAACATTCTTGTCTATACCGAACTGCAACCTTGATCCTAAACTTCTAACTCCCATGTTGCTCACTACACCTAACATGCCAATACGCGAGAATACCAGAATTCCATCATAACTCCTGAACCGCTAATAGAATAAACACTCCAGCATATATAAAACCTTCACTTAACTCAGTTCAAGAGAGCCATTACAACAAGTGACTGAATTCCCATAACTGCAGAAAATACAAACCTCGAGTAGTGGTCTAAACCACCATACTTCTTCCTAGATCCATCTATACATAACAGGCCAAAATACTAGAATGCCTCCATATAAAATCAATTATGGCGGCCGTCAAGCCTCACGAGTACCACCACAATTGCATGTATAACTTAACATATCGAAGGAACTGATCATTGCAATTATCATGCCAATTCACCCATTGCTAACCGATCCGAATTCTTCTAATTTACTCCGGACTTGCCTTAGGAATAATAATACCTCCATTTAATACATAACAACTCCAAATCTGCACTCATCCTGAGTGACCTTATTTCACGAAACCATGTTATCTCTAAAACTCACGAACTAACTCCTACCCTCCTTATGCGCACATTCGTATCTTCAACTGGTACACCCATTCTGATAATTCCTCTACGAATTCGAAGTTATTTTTCTCCCAGTCCTCCAATGCTACACCACCGACCGATGATAACATAGAACACTCCAAGCCCCTTTTCATAATCCACTGCAAAAGCTCGATACTTAACTATACCACGGACCCGAAATCCTTAGGCATCACACTTTAATTTTGAACGTACTAGGACCATTGCTGAGAGTCACCCACACTGACTTGCTCCCGAACATAGTCAAACTCCGAGGCCCTTCTAGCGCCTGAACACCCTCTCCAAGAGTAATCGGCTGAATTTCTTTCCTTATACATCATATCCACTCAAAGCATAGACTCTGAGTCTTCCCAAAACCTGAACATGAACTGATAAGTCCAAATATAACACATATTCCTCAAATCCATTGCTCAAATTACCACTGATGTTTTCTTTACTTAGTCGTAATAACCCATCGATACACCGCTAACCAGAAACCACTCAAGTAGATAAATATGCAATCCAATCATATACGGTGGGGCTCTCCCATTTAGCTTGAAGCTAAAATTACATAACCCTGGGACCCATCGAGGTTCCTTCTTTGCAATTGACATCAACTAAAAGTCCAACAACGCATTCCAAACTCGAAGTCATGTTGTATGCAAATAAAAATATGTGGACCTATTCATTGTCCATCATGAATTTTCCCAAATGGCTCCAGACTTTCCTCAAGACGTGTGCCACCCTACCACAGAACCCATATGTTACTATGCCACTCTCCCACTTTGGTTAAGTCCTCTCCTTTAAGCAACCCTGGAATTCTACTTTTCACACTCGGCCTCTTGACAATTCAGCTACCGCAAGACACCTCCCACACGTCCTTCCTCGTCCTTTGCTGCCCAATTGTTACTCCAAATTCGGATCCGTCTATGTAACATCTGAACACATGAGTCGGTACTAGCTCTAAACCTCTTAGAAAATCATCCTTCTTAATCCCTCAATACTAAATGTACCAATTCAATATCGAAATCGCTACACTCCGCTATCTCTAAAAACTGCATCTCAAGCAGCATTTCACAATATCCTGCCCCAAAGGAAAATTGAAGAAGGCCACAAGTCATATGTGTACCTGCACAAAAATGTGCAGCAAGTGTAGTATGAGTACGTAAATCAACGTGTACCGAGTAAGTATCTAGCCTAACCCCAGAGGAGTAGTGAGAAGGGGTCGACATCGACACGCACTAGTGGTCCAATAATATCAGATACCATAAAGAGGTAAGTAAGTATGAGGGAGAGTAAATAAATGAAATAAACAAGTAAAAATCACGTGGAACAAATCTCCCTCTTTACGAGGAACTCAACCTCTCAATTAGAATTTCCCTCCCTAACTGGAGCATATATATGTAGATATAGTGGATCTCATCAAGTAGATTGCTATAATTCAAATTCGGAAAACTCAAAGATACACTGGCTTCTTTCCATGTTTCACGCACGATTTCATGAGGATATGATATAGGAAATGCCGAGGCGTACGACCCGATCCAACATAATATTTAAATTGTGCATTATTGATGGTCGAACGACATGAACCATAGATACATCTGTTAAACTGTCAGGGCGAACGGCCCGCCCCCTTAAGAGTGTGGTACATAAATCATGCCGATGCAAACGACCCGATCCCATAAGAGTGAAATACATATTCCTGCCGAGGCGAATGGTCCAATCCAATAAGAGTGAAATACATATTTTTGCCGAGGCGAAGCCCGATCCCATTAGAATAAGAAGCTTTGACGGGTCCTTGACCTCACTCACGAATAAACGTGTGAGTTGTGATTTCTTTAGTAAAAACCTTTTGATAAAGTATAAATATCACGGAAACATGTCGTAAGAGTAGTAAAGTTATTCGGTGACTAGTCATGAACTCGTGAAGTCTCCACAACAGTAAGTCTAGTCTCAAGTAGAAATATAAAATAAAGGAATTTAATAGGCGAGAGACTACTCAAATAGTACAACTAAAGCATGATGTAAACCTAAGTCTACCCGGACAATAACATAAATGTATCTACATACGCGCTCACGTCACCTCACGCGTAATTAGACCCCAGAACAAGTAGCATACATCAATATATAACGCCTAGGGGTAATTTCTCCCTCGCAAAGTTAGACAAGAGACTTACCTCGTCTCAAAGCTTACTTTCCAATCCGAATTGTCTTTAAGTACTCAACTCGGTGCCAAACAACCCGAACCTAATATATAAAATAGTCAATACATGCTCAAGAGTTCACATCCTAACTATTAAAGTGAATTCCCAATCCAAATTGAAGAATTCCTAAAATTCACCCTCGGGCCCCTGTGCCCGGATTCCAAAATTTTTTCAAGATAAAACACTACCCATATCATCATGAACTCAAACATATTAGTTGTTCTTAATTCCATGCCCAAATTCGTAGCCAAAATCCTAAAATATAAATGTCTAAATGCATATATAAACCTTGTATTTAACTCACAACTAGTAGAAATCACTTACTTCTTGATAATGATGGAACCCTCTCAAGAATGCTCCCAAAAATCGCCTAAGTCCAAATGAGAAATGAGGGAAATGAGCTAAGGCTCAGAATAAAAAGCCCTTGCTCCAGATGCAGACATCGCATTTGCGACATCTGGCTCGCAATTGCGATGGTCGCGTTTGCGACAAAGGCATCGCAAATGCGAAGCAAAGTCATCCCTGCCAAGGTCGTATTTGCGACCAAGTTCTTTGCAAATGCGAAGGGGACAACATCACAAAAGTGACCAACCGTTTGCAAATGCGAACTCCTCAGAAAATCCCCACCCTCGCAAATGCAAACCCCTCCTCGCAAATGAGAGTTCGCAAATGCGATACATAACCTCGCATTTGCAAGACCTGCAACCCAGAGCCAAAACCAACAAAACCAGCACAACGTTTGCATCAAAAAATTATCCGACACACACCTGAGGCTCCCGGGACCCCGTCCAATCACACAAATCAGTCCCATAACATAACACAAACTTGCTCGAATTGTAAAATCACATAAAACAACGTCGAATTCATGAATCGCACCCCAATCCAAGCTTAATGAACTTTAAAACTTCACTCTTCTACATTCGATGCTGAAACCTATCAAATCACATCTGATTGACCTCAAATTTTGCACACAAGTCACGTTAGACATTACAGACCTACTCCTACTTCCGAAATCAAAATTCGACCCCGATATCAAAAATTCCACTCCCGGTCAAACTTCTCAAAAGCCTTAAAACTTCTTATTTCCGCCACATGACCCCAAAATGATCTACGGACCTGCAAATCCACTTCTGGACGCGCTCTCAATTCCAAAAATCACCATGCAGAGCTATTCCCAGACTCGGAACCCTGAACTGTCACGACCCAAATTTCCCTCCAATGGGTATCGTGATGGCACCTAGTCTTAGGGACTAGGTAAGCCTAACAGTTACTGAATAACAACAACAATAAAAGAAGGCTAGCGGTCTCGATATAAAATCTCAACAGAATGTACTAACTTTCCCAAAACCGACAGTACAAGTCATAAGCTCTACGAATCTTCTACAACTTCTAAGTACAACCGTTTGGAAGTAGTACAACAGTGTATGAATAATAAATACAAAGAAGGCGACTCCGATGCCTATGAACGTAGCAGCAAGTTGCCTTGAGTCTCCTCGGCAATCATCCACACAACTACTACATTATATACATGGATCTGCACACAAAAATGTGCAGAAGGGTAGTATGAGCACACCACAGCAGTACCCAGTAAGTATCAAGACTAACCTCAATGGAGTAGTGACGAGGACTAGTCAAGACACCACTGGTCTACAAAATAAATAACAAGAATATAGAAACGGCCGAATATTACATCTATCTAAGACTTCTCAGGATAATTGATGCGAGACTAAATTGCATAGTTTAACATGTGATATACCTTACATTTTAGGCGCATTAATGATAAAAATACACTCGTTATGTTCTTAATGGAGTTTATTTCATGTGTGGGTGAATTGGAGATGGAAACGGAGCTAAAGAGATGCAAATACGTCGAAAGATACACGAAAGGAGACACCCGGGCGATAGCCGGGCGACAGAGCCAATCACCCTGACCCTACCTGGCGTTAGCCAGGCGTTAGGTCTGAAACGCCAGCCCTACCCTGGCGTTAGCCAAGCGTTTGGGCTGAAACGCCAGCCCTAGCCTGGCGTTAGCCTGGCGTTTGGGTCCAAACGCCAGGGGCTGCCTAGTTCGGCCAAATCCGAGTTTTGACGGGTTTAAGTGTTTTCCAATTGAAATAGAAGTCTCCTACACGGTTAGGGTTCACCCTAAACCTATAAATAGACTCCTAAAACACAACTACAGGGGGAGATTCGAGATTAGAGTGGATACGGAAGNATTTGTTCAACTACGTTCTTGTTGTAGTTGATTGAAGGGCCCTCAATTAGCTGTGCCTATTTATTATGTATCTACTTGAGAGAGAGTGCATATTTAGGTAATTTTTTGAACAACACCACTCCCAGAGTATAGACAAAAGTCATAACCGAGGGTCCACATCAAACCTTATGAAGCATATAAATCTCGTTTCAGCTCTCGCAATACCGCCACAACAGAAAAGATGTATAGGAACTTGTAACCACCTATCGAACCATAATTCATGGGGTCTCTTCTCCCGACAAGAATCATTACCTCATTCTGAACTTAATATCGATATTTACTCTTTAATGTGCCTCATATAAATCTGATCGCACTGATCCCAGGTCCAATAATCTCGTCTCATCCAGTGCAAGCTGCTCAAGAAATAAGCCACCTCCGACACTGCCAAATGTCTCATATAATGCTACAATATGCCATCAAGCTACAAACTCGAATGTGATGCATAAGAGAACGACTCTGGAAAGAACTACTCAACCCTTGTAACTAATTTTAAACAACCGAAAGATGTTATGAGCCTCTCTCAGAAAATTAGATGCAAAACACACAATAATAGATATGGGAAACTGTACCCAACATCACATCGTTGCGGCGTGCAACTCGATCCAACCATGATACCATTGCGGCTTGCAACCCGATCCAACCATGATACCCGTGGCGGCGTGCCACCCGATCCAAATGATATACCCGTGGTGGCGTGCCACCCGATCCACACATAATAATCTATAAAAAAATACTTACCGATCTAAAATGCTCATAACTACAAAATATGTGAATATCGACACAAGCACGTAAAATGCATAATACAAATCTTGGAGAGATGAATAGCTCCATACACTACGAAAATCAAGCACAACTACAGCGTAAAAATGACCTGTATCTCGAGAGCCATCCTGCTTTCATAACACCACAAATTACACGGGATCTCAATAAGAGTGCGAATAATCAAGCCACCTCACAACCCACCTGGCATAATATAGATTTCACGGAATTCCGATGACATAAATAACATCCAGGGCGCGAGGATTCCTCCATAAACAATGCTAAGCTGAAACGAACACATTCTGCATGATATAGAGCCCACATTTACATTTAGATCCACTCACGGACCTCAAGCTGATTCTGACCGTACCACACTGGGCTAATAACCTTTCAAGGATCTACGCTAACCCTTTTTCCATGACACAAAAGAACAATCGTCAATCCAACACAAACATCCACAGTTTGTAACCAAATGAATAGAGCGCCTTCCAGGCCTGAACTTTCACATTAGCGATAGTACTATAATCTCCATACTTGGTTTCAATCTTCAGTCAATCAAGTGACTACATGTCACGCTTATACAATCTGTCTGCGGGTTACGCTGCCATGAATTTCCGCACCAGGTAACAAGGTCTGCAAATCCATACCACCGGTCATACTAATGTTGTAAAGAAAATCGGGAATCCGCAAATCAGAACAAAAAGCACCTTACACATGACACTAATCTCAAGTGACGCCAAAGACAATACCAGCTTACTCCAACCATCTGAATCCTTTCCTGCTCACCCAAGTTCGTAACAGTCTTGTCTATACCGAACTGCAACCTTGATCCTAAACTTCTAAGTTCCATGTTGCTCACTACACCTAACATGCCAATACGCGAGAATACCAGAATTCCATCATAACTCATGAACCGCTAATAGAATAAACACTCCATCATATAGAAAACCTTCACTTAACTCAGTTCAAGAGAGCCATTACAACACGTGACTGAATTCCCATAACTGCAAAAAATACAAACCTCGAGTAGTGGTCTAAATCACCATACTTCTTCCTAGATCCATCTATACATAACAAGCCAGAATACTCGAATGCCTCCATATAAAATCAATTACAGCGGCCGTCAAGCCTCACGAGTACCACCACAATTGCATGTATAACTTAACATGTCGAAGGAACTGATCATTGCAATTATCATGCAAATTCACCCATTGCTAACCGATCTGAATTCTTCTAATTTACACCAGACATACCTTAGGAATAATAATACCTCCATTTAATACATAACGACCCCAAATCTGCACTCATCCTGAGTGACCTTATTTCACGAGACCATGTTGTCTCTAAAACTCACGAACTAACTCCTACCCTCCTTATGCGCACAGTCGTATCTTCAACTGCTACACCCATTCTGATAATTCCTCTACGAATCCGAATTTATTTTTCTCCCAGTCCTCCAATGCTACACCACCGACCGATGATAACATAGAACAGTCCAAGCCCCCTTTGATAATCCACTGCAAAAGCTCGATACTGAACTATACCACAGACCCGAAATCCTTAGGCATCACACTTTAATTTTGAAACAACTAGGACCATTGTTGAGAGTCACCCACACTGACTTGCTCCCGAACATAATCAAACTCCAACGCCCTGCTAGCTCTTGAACACAGAAATCGGCTGAATTTCTTTCCTTATACATCACATCCACACAAAGCATAGACTCTGAGTCTTCCCAAAACATGAACATGAACTGATAAAGCCAAATATAACACATGTTCCTCAAATCCGTTGCTCAAATTACCACTGATGTTTTCTTTACTTATTCGTAATAACCCATCGATACACCGCTAACCAGAAACCACTCAAGTAGATAACAATGCAATCCAATCATATACGGTGTGGATCTCCCATTTAGCTTGAAGCTAAAATTACATAACCCTGGGACCCATCGAGGTTCCTTCTTCCCAATTGACATCAACTAAAAGTCCAACAACGCATTCCAAACTCGAAGTCATGTTGTATGCAACTAAAAATCTGTGGACCTATTCATTGTCCATCATGAATTTTCCCAAATGGCTCCAAACTTTCCTCAAGACGTGTTCCACCCTACCACATAACCCATATGTTACTATGCAACTCTTCCACTTTGGTTAAATCCTCTCCTTTAAGAAACCCTTGAATTCTACTTTTCACACTCGGCCTCATAACAATTCAGCCACCGCAAGACACCTCCCACACGTCCTTCCTCGTCCTTTGCTGCCCAATTATTACTCCAAATCCGGATCCGTCTATGTAACATCTGAACACATGAGTCGCTACTAGATCTAAACCTCTTAGAAAATTATCCTTCTTGATCCCTCAATACTAGATGTACCAATTCAATATCGAAATCGCTACACTCCGCTATCTCTAAAAACTGCATCTCAAGCACCATTTCACAATATCCTGCCCCAAAGGCAAATTGAAGAAGGCCATAACATCGGCGAACCTTAACGCGTTCAACAAGGATGATGGCACCACATCACAATTGAGAACTCTACCACACTTGAAAATATAAAGTCTTATTACTCTATTAACCCAAACCTGAACATTCATAGTACGAATTCCTTTCTTTTGCCGGACTTAAACGCTGAATCTCTACATCATGCGTTGAGAATTTCTCCGTTCAAGTCATTTATTGTATCGACACATAAATGGGCACCCCACCATTACATCAACACTGTGGGATAATAACTCATGAACATCATAGCAACCTGTGCATAGTCTCAAAACTATCCGAAATATAGCTACTGAGTTGAAGTGACAGAACACCCTTTCCACAAGAAAACAACATTAACCCAATCGAATACTGTTGGTTGAATTCCCAATGCACACGCAAGTGTACGTGGTCGACAAGTAATATAGGATTTTAAGTCCAGATATCGTACCCACAGGGACATGTGATTAACTATCAACTAAACTAAACTCAAACAAATAATTAACTAAAATCAATCTAAAGTAGTAAATTAAGAGATTGAAGAGACAACTAACTTAAAGACTAATTCAATGTAA